>JAJIBD010005268.1:0-79376 GCA_021461705.1 Cryptotis parvus
AAAAATGGGGAGAAGAAATGAACAGAAACTTCAACAAAAAAGAAATTCGAATGGCTAAAAAACATATGAAAAAATGCTCATCATCACTAATCATCAGAGATATGCAAATCAAAACAACAATGAGATATCATTTTACACCACAGAGACTGGCACATATCCAAAAGAGCAAGAACAAGTGCTGGCGTGGATGTGGGGAAAAGGGGACACTCATCCATTGTTGGTGGGAATGCCAGCTGTATAGCCTCTGGAAAACAATATGGACATTCCTCCAAAGACTAGAAATTGAACTCCCATTTGACCCAGCCATACCACTCCTGGGAATGTACTCTGGGAAGCCAAAAATACGCAGCAGAAACACCATCCCTACTTTTATGTTCATAGCAGCACTATTCACAGTAGCCAGAATCTGGAAACAACCAGAGTGCCCTAGAATCGATGACTGGATAAAGAAGCTTTGGTACATCTACACAATGGAATACTATGCAGCTGTTAGGAAAAATGAAGTTATGAAATTTGCCTATAAGTGGATGGACATGGAGAAGATTATGTTGAGTGAAATTAGCCAGAAGGAGAGACAGATACAGAATGACTGCATTTATTTGCATGACATAAATATATATATATATATACATATTATGATACCAATATCCAAGGTCAAGTGAAATTGGATCAGGAGGTCTTGTCAAAGGTGGAAATTATCACAAACATGTAGAGGCAGAGGCTAGGTAAGACAGAAAATGGAATAGCTTGCTAACAATTGTCGAGGGTACTAATACCAACCTAGAACTGAGCATTAAATAGAGGCAAAAAGATACACATGACAACCTTTTAATGTATGTTCTGTAATCCACAGTCTGGAAGGGAAGAAAAAGAGAAAGAGAAAGGGGAAGAAATAAAGAACCTGCCATGGAGGCCGGGCTGGGGCAGGGGGAGGGAACCGGGGACGTTGGTGGTGGAAGATGGGCTCTGGTGGAGGGATGGGTGCTGGAACACTGTATGACCAAAACCCAAATATGAACTTTTTTAATTGTATATTTGTGTAATTGTATATCTCACAGTGGTATAATAAAATACTTTAAAAAGTTACATCTTTAAAAAGATCTAATGCCAGGGCCAAAGAGGTAATACACCAGATATGGCACTTGCTTTACGTGGTGACCAACCAGTGTTCAATCACTGACATCCCGACTAGTCCTCCTAAACACTGCCTAGAATGATTCTCGAGTGCGGAGCCAGGAGTAACTCCTCAGCATCACTGGGTTGTCCCCCCAAAGAAACACACAGCCTGCTAAACACCTAACCTTAGCACGGAAGGCCTCATAAATGAGAGCGAGAGAGAGAGGAAGACAGGCAGGCAGGCAGGCAAGCAGGCAAGCAAGCAAACAAGCTTTTGTGTAACCATTCCTCCTAATCTCATCCTGGGAAATACTCTCATCCGAATGTCCACCTTCTGAACCTGTAATAAATTATTCTTAAATTGTTGTCTTACCTATCTTCCCTGCTCCTTGCCAGATAGACTTCATTATCCCATTCTTTATGTTCTTTACTTTTTTTGTTTGTTTCTTTCTTTTCTAAGCCACCCCCAGCGATGTTTACGGCTTACTCTTAGCTCTGCACTCGGGGATCACTCCTGATGTAGGGGATCAGGGGACCATATGGAGTGCCAGAAATCAAACTTGGATTAGATGCATGCAAGGAAAGCACCTTACCCAGTGTAGTCCCTTACCCAGTGTACTAGCTTTCTGGCTCTCTTTTACATTTTTTGCAGTGAATGAATGATAGCTCTTATTGCTAAGATAACACTTTCTATTTTACCACATTCTTTTAATCCTGTATTTACAAGTCCAGGACATTCTCCAAGGGTAGAACTAACATCTGATTTATCTTATTACCTCTAGCTGTGTTAACCCAGTGCCTTGCATAAAACAGGCATTTTCCAAGGGTTGATTGGATTAAATTGAGTTTCTTCTTCTTTGATAGGCTTAGCCCTGAACTTGAAGTCTTCCTTCTTCTCCTTTGCTATGAATATTTTGATTAATTTTCACTTTTGTGATTTATCTTATTTCTAAAAAGCTCATCCTATGCTTTCCTATCTGCAGCTTCTTATAATTACATTCCATTGATACTCAAGTCTGTCTTCCTGTCTCCTTGGGAAAAGCCATTTTTGCTTTTTTTTTTAAGGACTCCCTACTTCAAATCTATGCTAAGTTCCAAAATGTCATCTTTAAGAGTACTTGAATGACACACTCTTGAAACTTTGCAGAATCCAAACTCCCTTATTCCCATCAGGCAGATCTTCCCAGGGATATTTTGGCAGCTGTGTCTGGATCTCTCTTCAGTGCCAAGAATGATTGTCACAGTGTTGTAGAAGCCTGTGGGGGAAATTCAAGAGCCAGGTGCTATGTTGTGGGTTGGAACGAATAACCTTTATCTGTATAGATTCTGTTCAGTGCAGCAGGAGAAACTATAGAGATGCTTAGTGCTGATTGCCCTGTTTCACAAGCAGAAAAGGAGAATATAAATATAACATTATTGTTGTCTCAGAACCCCAGATGACTGGATTTGGGACCAACAATGCTAAATTTTGATATCCAGCCCTTCCTGGCAAATTAACTAAACTTAACCTACCTAAATTACTTTGATACAGTCTCAGAGATTACAGTAAGGAAAGAAATGAGGATGATAAGTAACTAATGTAAAAACTGCTAATATTAAACAATTTGAACCAACAAAAATGGTAGTGTTTTTAAGCTTTGTATGCCAGTGGAATGATGTATCTTGTCTAATGAAAAAGGTAATACATAGATTTTTTTATTTTTTTGCATTTCTTGTGTGTCAAATTGATGAGCACTTCTTAATACTTAACAACTCTTCTGTGAATTCACCTTCTCTTTTTCTCTGGGGAAGCTGAGATGCAGCATTTGTTCCTGACTCTAGTAATTGCTCTTTAGATGCTACCACATAAACTGGAGGCGTATCTCTGGATTCAGCACTCCACCCTCTTTCCGTACTGTGCCTACCCTGATTTCTGTGTTGTGTTTTGAGTTATTTCACCTCATTTTTCTCTCTTGTTTACATTTGTGCATGCAGTTGCATGCTCACACACATAAGGAGGCATATGCAAGACACAGCACCCCAGAACCCCCTAAATCTCTGTGTCAGAAATTCCCACTCCGGAGAGTCCCATTTTACTTTCCCTAGCTTTCATACCTCTGATATTAATCAGATTTCTCTTTTTCCCCTAGTAAGTGCAAGAGTAGTGAGAAGCATCCCTGTAGCTGAAACAGGCACCATCACCCCCAAAAAGAATAATACATAGTACATTTCCAGATCTCTGCAGATGCCACCTTGGGAGAATAGTAATTCTGTTAAATGTTTTCTTCCTGTCAGTCTTTCTCCTCCCTAAGGTTTCTGCAAAGAGAAGCATGCACAGATTTTCATAAATTCATTACATTTTCAGTGGCATTCCCCCATGATTGGTACATAGCAGGTAACACAACCACAGCACATGAGAATCTCTTCAGGAGAACACACTGTGAGCAGTTTCCAAAGATTGTGCTTCCTGTTATCCTCTCCTGTTGGCCTTCCTTATGAATCTGTCCAAGAATGGTGAGGTGTATCTGAATGATGTGGGCTGTGGGGCAAAAGTAGAGAGACATGGTGTGGCTACAATCATTCCAGAAGGATCTTCACCCAAACTATGCCTTTTGGTAGTATATTCACAGAAATTATTAGGTAAGCACATAGGTAAGATATAATTATAGTTACCTGCTCTGAAAAACTTGTTCTCACACAACTTAAGTCAAAAACTCACCTCTTCTCAACTTAGGGTCTCTCTGCAGACAGCTCCCAAATGAAGGATTGATAGATGGTTGTTACAGCCATTTTCCTGTAGAACAAAAAAAGGGAGACTGCTTTTGTATACAATTTCCTAAATGTATTCAAGTAACCGTTCGAAGTCCCTCCCTAGAATATTAAGGGTTTTGTGACTCATAAGAAATTTCCCGCTGATGTTTATATCACACTTAAAATCTAAAAAGGGATATTTCACACAGTACCTAACCTCAAAACCCTGTTGGTAGAATATTAGTGTGACTCCGTTTAGATGAGAAATCCAAAGCTCAGAAAAGCTAAGAACATTGAGGCCGGAGTGATAGCCCAGCGGGTAGGGCGTTTGCCTTGCATGCGGCCGGCCCGTGCCTCGCCCTGGTTTGATCCCCGGCATCACATATGGTCCCCTGAGCACCGCCAGGAGTAATTCTTGAGTGCAGAGCCAGGAGAAACCCCTGAGCATTGCCGGGTGTGACCCAAATAAGAAAAAAAAAAAAAAAAAGAAAGAAAAAAGAAAGAAAAGAAAAGCTCAGAACATTGAGCCAGGCCACATAGCCAGTAGATGGCACTACTCGGCCCCTCTCACTCCTCTGGCTACAAGTTTGCCTGGCCCAAGGCATGTTCCACTTGCTGATGTAAGACAATCCTCATCAGCACAGTCACATTTGCCTTTTATAGAATATTCTGTGCTATCAAGCGCGTGTAAGCTATAGGGGAAGTTTTGCACCAAAGGTAAAATTGTTTTGTGTTTGTTTTGTTTTATTGATTTTTAATTAAGACACTGTGATTTACTAAGTTGCTCATAATAGAGTTGTTTCAGGAATACAATGTCGCAATACCAGCACACCCTCAGTGTCCCCAGAGTCCCAGCCATTCCCCAACCTGCCCCATTGACAGGCATATAACAAATTCAAATTAAGATAAACTTAAGGAGATGCAGAACTTGAGTGCTATCTATATATCCCTGACACAACTGCCAAGAATTATTTAATTCTGAAACTATATTCATCAAGAGATGTATTACCTTTATCCAGAAGTAAAGGGATAGGAAAATTACACTGAAACCCTGCTTTGAAATAATTAGCAAAATATCAGGACATATGGTCTAAAAATTATGGGGGGAAAAACCATATGTTTTAGTAATGTGTCTCTTTGATCATACATTGGATGCTATAGCAGCAAAAGCCTGTTTCCTGGCCAGAAAGCTATCCTTGTCTTGTTTTCCATTTTCTGTTTAAGAAATTGGCTAGCTTTCTTGGGAGAGATTTTGTAGTCTATATCCTCTGCTCTTTATCACCTCCCGCTGCACACATTTGAGTCGGATGTTCTTAGTACCTTTAAAAAGAAAACTAGAAAATAAATCAAATCAACAAACTGTTCTCCTCTACTTCTTGGAAGCAGTACCAATAGAAATCATTGTTTGCACCCGGCACTAAAGGTAAAACCAGGTGATGTCCACAAAGTAACAGTCTAGTGCAGGTTTCTGAAACTTCATAGTTTAAAGGGTAAGTTTTAGGAATGTATCCTCCTTTGTTTTGAAACCACCATCTCTTTATATACAAAACCTGGCCTACTGCATAGAAATAATGAATACTAGGCATTCAGAAATAAAGATTAAGTCTATGGTGAGCAGAAGGATAAAAGGAAAACATAATCCACTAGAAATAAGGCCAGAAATTCACACTAGCCCAGTAAACTTGGGCAGGTCACACATTTGAAATCTGGCTCAATTTCATCATCTGTAAAACAGTGGAGTTTGAACAGAAAACCCTCAAGTCTGTTTTAACAGTAAGATTCTAAATTGGGCATTTAGCAGTTGAATATTAAAGAGATCTTTGTTAATGATATGTTATTATGCAAGATCGCACAGTGAATTGCACTGTTCACTAATTTATCTAATTTTATTTCAGTACTCATTTATATCTTACAGTGTTTGAAAATAATAACAGTTCCTTCTATTGCAAATAGTCTGTAGCTTAGACTTATAATTTTAAGGCAATTTTTTTTCTTTTACATTCAAATAATTTGTTTACTTACTGAATATTTTATCATTATCACTACTTAAATTTATTTTCCAATCAAATATTTTACCATTTATTTTAAAGTGCTAATTTACAGATTGTTCATTACCTAATAATTGCTCAATTATCTTTGAATTATTGCTCATTAATTTATGCAATAAACATTTACTAAGAAATTACTAGATGGCCAGTGTTAACAGAATGGAGACACAAGGAAACCTTAGAAGAAGTTGGGGGAGTGCGGGAGTTTCCTTTAAAGAAGGAATTAACTTCGTCCCTCCTAGGACACAGGATCTTCTTTGGTGCAAGCACATACATGCTCACAATATCCAGTTTTGTTTAGCCTCATTAGAAAAAGAATCTTTTCAATTGATGAGGTTTTGAAACTCTTATCTGCTGAAGAATTTACCAGGATAGATCAAATGAAAAGGAATCTTAAATACTGAAAAATCTAAGACCACAATACTGGTGAATCATTAAGATAAGCTTTTTAATATACACATATCGCTTTACAAGTGAATATAGATGTCAAGTATTTGTGGGACAAATGAAGTGATAAGCACCCTGAGGAGACAAGCTTGGAAGAGTTCTATGGGTTTAAGGATTGACCTGATTCTCTTGTGCCAATTATCATGGCTAATACTAATTCAACCGTAATCAGAAAAGCATGAGTAAATGCTACTCCATTAGATGGCTTGAATTTCACGGAGTACAATTCCTTCTGTCTGAAATATTGGCAGCCGCACCATTTGGTTCAACAAGGTAAATGTCATGTTAGGTGAAATCAAGCCTGTGTTATTTGATTCTGCCCGAGTTTAAAGTGGGGCTGTAGTGATAGTACAGTGGGTAGGCTTCTTGCCTTTCATGTAGAGGACCTGGTTTATGTCTCTGACATCCCATGTAGTTCCTATAAGCATCACCATGAGTAATTCATAAGTGCAGAGCCAGGCATAACCCCTGTTCATCTTTGGGTGTGATCCCAAAACAAAACAAAAATATTTCTTTGAGGGCTGGAGTTACAGGAGTTATATTGCAGTGGTAGGGCATTTGCCTTGCATTGCAGTTGAACTGGAGTCAATCCTCAACATCCCATATAGTCCACCAAGCACCACCAGAGTAATTTCTGAGCATAGAGCCAGAAATAAGCCCTGAGCATCACTGGGTATGGCAAAAAAAAAAAAAACTTCCTTCCTAGGCATAACTCCCTAGAGACAAACTAAGTCAAAGTTTAGTATCACTGATTAATTCTTTTTTTTTGCCAGAATTTTGAGTCACATACACTGGAAGAGGGATATATTAATGTTTTATCATCTAAATTATTTCCCTGGCTTAGCTTATTGTTATATAATTACCACAATAATTGTTAATATAAATTATGGTATGTAGTTAACAAGTTCATCACATCCTGTAAGATTTTCTCTGACCTGTATCATGCTGTGATTTTGGATGGACCATCCTTGGTTTTGCCTCCACTTCAATAGGAGCTACTAAACTATTAATGGGGCCAAACTTCCCTAGTCTGATAGCAAGAATATCCTACTCTCCTGTTATAGACCTGAGCATTGATCTCTGTTCTGCATTGTATTCAGGGGAAATCATCCAGAGACTTTAAAGGGAGAGGGGGAATATCGCATCAGATAAATGGGAATATTGAGGCAGCTTCAGTGGCAGAGCCTTTTGAGTCATCTGAGGCCTCAGGCTCTGTCAGTCTGAGGAAGCCCTTCCTTCTGTTCCAGCACACAAGGGGCATATCCGAACTTGTGAGCCGCCGCTCTGCATGTGGAAATGTTCCCAGGGGAGGGGGCGGGGAGTATGCTTTTTCACTTATTGGAGCAGATTGGAAAGCTCCATCTTAAAACATTCAGAAAAAGGAGGCTTTTTGTCCTAGAGGAGGGTGGTTACTGATCACCCCTCCACCAGAAAGGATGTTCAAAATTCCTGTCATTCTGTCAAAAAGTGTGGTACCTTGAGCAGAAAGCAGGAGTTCCAAATCCTCTCCCGGAAAAATCGTTTTTTTTTTTCTGCTGTTATGCTCCTTTGTTAAAAAAAGAAAAAAATCTTATCTCCCTCTCACAACATACACGTTGGTTCTCATTTATTGGTAGTAATCTACTCGTACAAAAATAATTCATTAGACACAACTGGACTTATGTTGGGTTCTAGAGACCTAAATATTTTTATCTGATTTTGAATAAAGTGTTTTTTTTCATAGTGGTCTTTCTTAGAGTTGGGTGAAGGAGCCGGTGATGTGAGTTAATATCCATGATAGTCCAAGTTAGCCATAAAAGTTAAGGAATAAAATATTTGAGGTGGGGCATATGAAGAAAGAGACTTTTATAAAATGGTCCTGGGCAGTGACTATTCCTTAAGACATTTTTTCTTTATCCTCAAAAAGTATTTAGTTCTTCTGAGGAATGAGCTGACTGTGTAATTCTGCAGTTGTTTTAAGCTCCTCAAGGGGGAGCTGTCATACAAGGTAACCACAGTAAATGCAGTGCTGAGGTTCCAGCTAGACTTTACCTTCTCTTCCTGATCCTTCCAGTCATAGTGGGATTTTCCCTCCAATATGAGTTTTACTATCTGACATAGAGGATCTGGGGATGACCAGCTTCCAATTTAATCCTCAAAAAAGCCAATCGCAAGCCATAACAGTGTGAGTGATGTTGTTTCCTCCTAGTGTGTAAGGGAGAGTTATGAAGCTTAGTCCATGTCCCTACTTGATAGATCTCTATCTATCAAGCAACTGCAGCTGGGTAACAGGCAAATACTTCGGATGGAGGCATCCTTTTAAAAAAAAATATTATATCACCGTGCCACCATAAGCTATACAATTACAAAGATATTTATGTTTGGGTTTCAGTCATACAGTGTTCCAGCACCCATCCCTCCACCAGTGCCCATTTCCCATCACCATTGTCCCTTGATTCCCTCCTCCCTCCCCCCCATATGCCTCTATTTCAGGTACTTTGCCCTCTCTCTCTCTCTCTCTTTCTCTCTCTCTCTCTCTCTCTCTCTCTCTCTCTCTCTCTCTCTCTCTCCCTTCCTTCTCCTACACATTGTGGCTTGCAATAAATACATTCAGAGGTTATCATGTATATCCCTTTGCCTATATTCAATGCTTAGTTCTAGGCTGCTGTTATTAGCACACTGTTCCCTTCCTTGTCTTACCTAACCTCTGACTCCCACACACTTGCAGTAGATTCTACCCACTGACAAGACCTTCTGATCCATGTTTTGCCTGATCTTGGTTATTTATATCATAATATTTTTATATCCCACAAATAAATACAGTCATTATATATCTGTCCTTTTCCTCCTGGGTAATTTCACTCAGCATGTTCCTTTCCATGTCCATTCATTTTAAGGCAAATTTCATAACTTTTTTTTCCTAACAGCTGGATAGTATTCCAATGTGTAGATGTACCAAAGTTTCTTTATCCAGTCATCTGTTCTTGGGCACTCTGGTTGTTTCCAGATTCTGGCTACTGTGAATAGTGCTGCTATGAACATAGAAGTGCAGCTGGTGTTTTTGCTGTGTTTTAGGTCTCCCAAGGTGTATTCCCAGGAGAGGAATGGCTGATACAAAAGGGAGCTCAATGGCATGGATGTGTGGGGAAAAAGGGACTCTCATCCATTGTTGGCGGGAATGTCGCCTGGTACAGCTTTTTTTGGAAAACTATATGGACATTCCTTCAAAGACTAGAAATTGAGCTCCCATTTGACCCAGACTTACCACTCCTGGAAATACACCGTGGGAGGCCAAAACACGCAGCGGAAATACCATCCCTACTTTTATGTTTATGGCAGCATTATTCACAATAGCCAGAATCTGGAAACAACCAGAGTGCCCAAGAATCGATGACTGGATAAAGAAATTTTGGTAAATTTACACAATGGAATACTATGCAGCTGTTAGGAAAAATGAAGTTATAAAATTTGCCTATAAATGGATGAACATGGAGAGGATCATGTTGAGTGAAATTAGCCAGAGAAAGAGAGACAGATATAGGATGACTGCATTTATTTGCATGGCATATGACATATATACACACACACACACACAGATACACACACACATATTATGATACCAATATGCAAGGTCAGGCGAAAGGTGGATCAGGAGGTCTTGTCAAAGGTGGAAATTACCACAAACATGTGGGAGCAGAGGTTAGGTAAGACAGAGAATGGAACAGCGTGCCAATAATTGTCGAAAAGTGCTATTACCACATAGAACTAAGCATTAAATACAGGCAAAAAGATACACATGATAACCTCTAAGTGTATATATATTATAATCTGCAATGTGTAGGAGAAGGAAGAGAGAAAGAGAGAGAAAGAGTATGAGAGAAAAGAGATAAAGAGCCTGCCATGGAGGCACGCTAGGGGAGGGGAGAGGAAATCAGGGACATTAGTGGTGGGAAATGGGCACTGGTGGAGGGATGGGTGCTGGAACACTGTATGAGCTGAAACCCAAACATGAACATTTTTGTTCATGTTTGGGTAATTGTTTACCTCATGGCGGTATAATAAAATATATTTTTTTTAAAAGGGAGCTCAATTTCTAGTTTTTGGAGGAATGTCCATATTGTTTTCCAAAAAGGCTGTATCAGACAACATTCCCACCAACAATGGATAAGAGTCCCCTTCTCCCCACATTCACGTCAGCACTTGTTTTCCTTGCTCTTTTGGATGTCTGCCAGTCTCTGCTGTGTGACATGATATCTCATTGTTGTTTTGATTTGCATCTCCCTTATGATTAGTGATGATGAGCAATTTTTCATATGCCTTTTGGCCATTCAAATTTTTTTTTTTCGGAAGTTTCTTTTCATTTCTTCTCCCCATTTTTTGATGGAGTTGGCTGTATTCTTCTTGTAAAATTCTACCTGTGCCTGATATATCCTGCATATTAACCCCTTATCAGATGGGTATTGGGTGAATATTCTTCCCCAGTCTGTGGACTGTCTTATTACCTTGGTCATCATTTCTTTTGAGTTGCAGAAACTTTTCAGTTTCATGTAGCCCCATATGTTTAGCTTCCAATTTCATTGTTTCATCTTTGAAGATACCTTTAGCTTCAGTGTCGTGGAGGAATTTTCCTATATTTTCTTCAACTTTATAGATTCAGGTCTGATATTGAAATCTTTGATCCATTTTGATCTGACTTTTGTGCAAGGTGTTAGACAGAAATCCAAATTTATTTTTATACATGTAGCTGTCCAGTTTTCCTATCAACACTTGTTGAAGCAGCTTTTCTTGCTTTGTTTCATACTTTTTACTCCTTTATCAAAGATTACTTGATCATATATTTGAGGATGTGTGTCAGGACCCTCAACTCTGTTCCATGGGTCCACAGGTCTGTTTTTATGGATGGAGGCATCCTTTATAGAGAAAGTTATTCTTTTGACAGGCAGGGAGAAAGGGCACACCAGTGCTATTTAAGGCAAGGCTAATTCCTGGCTCTATACTTTGTGATCACCCAGGATATGGAGTGTCTGGAATCCAACCTAGGTTGACTGCATGCAAGGCAAGAACCCTACTGGCTATCCTAACTCTTGGTTTCCTGATAAAGGTAGTCTTATATGAATTCATACTGCCCCATCAGCAGTCCCATTTTTCTGTGGTTAATATGTAAAGGATTACTCTGTCCTTTAGTAAGCCTTGGAAGGCATTCCTAGACCCACCTTCAAAGCTTGTTCCTACAGAAATGGAACAGTGTGCTAACAATTGTTGAGGGTACTAATACCAACCTAGAACTGAACATTAAATAGAGGCAAAAAGATACACATGACAACCCTTTAATGTATGTTCTGTAATCCATAGTCTGGAGGGGAAGGAAAAGAGAAAGAGAGAGAAATGGAAAGAAATCAAGAACCTGCCATGGAGCAGGGCTGGGGGAGGGGAGGGAACCGGGGACGTTGGTGGTGGGAGATGGGCACTGGTGGTGGGATGGGTGCTGCAAACAATTCAGTATGATTTGTTGGCAAAATGCTACACCGTTTCAATGAACCAATGTATGTTTTAACTGAACTAAAATAAATGCATGTTTAATCACTTAAAAAAAAAATAAAATAAAAGATTGAAAAATTAAAAAAAAAAGAAATGGTAGAACTAAATATCCAAGCCACAGAATCAACAACCTGAAATCGCGAGACTTAAATTTTAATAACCAAATTTAAAGGGTGCCCGTCAGATGGCAGGCTGAGGCTGGAGTGGAGTGAGGGCAGGGTAGGAGAGGGAACCTAGGAATACCAGTGGAGGGATGTTGACACTGGTGGCAGGACTGGTGATGGAACAGTATATGTCAAAACCCAACTATGAAAGACTTTGTAATTCACGGTGCTTGAATAAAATAAAACTTTGGAAAAACAATTAAAAAAAAGCTTGTTCCTTCAACACAAGTCTATTACAATGTAGACTACATAGTTATCCACATTTTAATCTCCAAATGTAAGAACTGCTTAAGTTCTACTCAAAGACTTTTTCAAATGTAAAAGGAAAGATTAATAATTGTGCTTACCCCTTTGCAGTTGAAATTGAAGTGTATTGAGTATGAAGTCTTTTACCTGAATAGATACTGTAAAAGTTATTTCCTGTTGCTCCTTTTTCATAAAAGAAAAAATTCAGATATGCCACATTGTCACTGAAATGTACTTTCTGCAGGTGATTACTTGTTCTAATTCAGCCTCCCATTATCCTCAGAGGTAATTTTCTAGGGGAAAAGTTGAGTCAAAGAGAAGATCACGATCACGATCACGATCTTCCCGTTAATCATCTATTTGCTAGAGCGGGCACCAGTAATATCTCAATATGTCCTGTCACATGCTGTAGAGCCAAGGGCATCGGCTTGGGACAGGAACATAAAGAGCCTCAAACCATTATATTAGGTCATGAGAATGATCTAATATAATTGTTACTGGCATTTGGCATATCAAATACAACACGAGCAGCTTGCTAGGCTTGCCGTGCAGGGAGGCATACTCTATAAACACCTCCAAATAAAGCCTTTATTGATGAACCGCGCGGCCGCCTGAGCCGGGCTGTGATGGGCTGGTCGGCTGGGTGGAGTTCTGATGAGAGGGAAGTCCAATGTGGAAAATGGCGGCGCCCATGGAGTGGGTGGGGGGTCGTCTGGCTCGTTGTGAGGTTCTGCCGGGGTGGTGGGCCAAGGCTGGAACCCACCATGCCTCCCGACTGCCTCATGAACGGCTGGGCACAGGGAGAGCAAGGAACCGCTCTGCCCCATGGCTGAGAGTCTCTGGACCAGCATACCTGGGCCGGAACGAGGAAGAAACTGCTCCAGGGTGGGTGTCGATGATCCGGGCTGTGATGGGCTGGTCGGCTGGGTGGAGTTCTGATGAGAGGGAAGTCCAATGTGGAAAATGGCGGCGCCATGGAGTGGGTGGGGGTCGTCTGGCTTGTTGTGAGGTTCTGCCGGGGTGGTGGGCCAAGGCTGGAACCCACCATGCCTCCCGACTGCCTCATGAACGGCTGGGCACAGGGAGAGCAAGGAACCGCTCTGCCCCATGGCTGAGAGTCTCTGGACCAGCATACCTGGGCCGGAACGAGGAAGAAACTGCTCCAGGGTGGGTGTCGATGATCCGGGCTGTGATGGGCTGGTCGGCTGGGTGGAGTTCTGATGAGAGGGAAGTCCAATGTGGAAAATGGCGGCGCCCATGGAGTGGGGGGGGTCGTCTGGCTTGTTGTGAGGTTCTGCCGGGGTGGTGGGCCAAGGCTGGAACCCACCATGCCTCCCGACTGCCTCATGAACGGCTGGGCACAGGGAGAGCAAGGGAACCGCTCTAGAGAAGATATAGAGTAATACTTCTCTCCATGATTCTTGAAAATATAATACCCTTTCATCAGAAATAGTCTTTTAAAGGAAAAGGATTCTCCTGTTTTAATTTTAAATACAATGGGAGGATTTCTGTGGAATATAAATATTTGCAAACTCTTTATGTAAGCATGCTTTAACCAAACACTTGGTAAAGGTTGCATAGTATATTAATGACTTGCAAAACCTCCAAATTAGGAAATAAAGTTATGCCAGTATGATCACTAATTTGGCAGATAGGCAAGTCTAACAGCAATTGTTTAATGCCTTTTTTTCCCATGAAGACACTGATTCACTGAAAACACTCAAGATTTAAGCAGATATTCTCCCACCCCCTGACCCAATACCAAATTGCTCAATTATCTTCCACAAAGAGTTCTATTATTCTTTCAAATGTGAATTAATACAGAACTACTATAACCAGTAGTATAAATTGTATATTGTGTTATCTGTCTAAAATTCAGCAGCTGTGGCTTGTTCTTCACTTTCTTCTTAAACTTATCTAAAAACTAATATGCATTTAAAACTCTGCTATGTACTGTGAGGGCTGGGATGAAGGGTGAAAAGCAAGATAACACAAAATATCACCCTCCAAAGATATCAAAATATAGGCGGGGAGACACAAAACAAAAATGTTAAGTACCTTTACTCGTCAAGAAGATGATTCAGAAAGCAAATTTTAGCATGAGTCGGAGGTAAGGCTATTGTGGGATAGAGTTTGGTAGAATTATTGCTAGGTTTGCAAAATTTAAGCTGGGTTGAATACAAATTAGGAAAAGCTTAAAGAGTACAACATACACGGTAGAAGGAAGAGCATCAAAATAACCCCCAGATCATACATAAAGTATGGCATATATCTTGATGTCAGTGAGTGGTAGAAGCAATGTGGTTTTATTGGGTAAGTGCTATGAAATGAAATCCTCTTTGTATTTAGTATCTATTCTACTGAAAATGTAACGTAACGAGGTGCTACTCTTAGCACTTCCTCCAAAATGAGTGGCTTACAGCGATCAGCTTTTGGTTGAAGTATTGTGAGTTCCAATACTACTGATAATAGTTTCCTGTGTACCTAATTCCAACATCATACTTATCATCAGAGTGCTTCCCTCACCCAATATTCCAAAAGCCTCTCCCTTCTGCCCAACCCCTGTAAATTTGGTTCAGTAGATCGCCTCTCCCATTCTGCTGCTTACAACGATATTTTAATTTACTCCCAGGTTCACAGACTCATGTTTTTTACTTAAATTGATTAGTGATCTTTGTAGTATTAGCTAGACTCACACAGTTATCTCTTTACAGTTGACTATTTAGTTACTGCAAACTACCTGGGTGAGGGGAACAATCATTTCAATGCTGTTCCCTCACCTGACAACAGGCTACCCCAAAATGTCTATTCATAGGGATCATAGGGGTCCTACAAAAGACAGCCCTAGTCTTCCCATTGTTACTCCGTCTCTCCTTGTGTCTCATTTGCTAACATTTCATTGACCAGAGCAAATCACAAACTGAATTCATAGCTCCACCTGTTCATAAAGTATGTCCCATAAATTTAGAGAACTATGCAGTTATCTATTGCTGCTTATAGAATATTCCAAAACATAGTCACTTAGACAACATTGATCTTTTATTCTTTAGTTTAAGAATTTAGGAAGGAGGGCCAGTACTTGCTCTGGACATAACTGACTCCATTCCTGGAATCCCATATGGTCCCCCCAAGCCCACCAGAATCACTGAGTGCAGAGCCAAGAGTAAGCCCTGAGCAAAGCCAGGTGTGGCCAGAAATCAATATAAATAAATTAGGGAAATACTTCCTTCGGGATTTTATTGGCTCTCATGAGATTAGTAATAAATATACAACGATTTCAGTATCTAAAACAGTCCCAAAATACCTTCACTCACTTACCTAATATCTTGGCTACTAGAGGTATCAGCTAAGCTAGATGTTAGGAGTGACATATGCCTCTCAGTTTGTTAGGATTTTAGAATAATAAAAATTCTTACACAGAATAAATAAGTAAATAATAAATAATTTTTTTAAAAATTTAAAAATTCTTACACAGAAGATACTGCATAACCTTTTCTAACCTAGTCTTGGGATTCACATGGTGATTCTTCTGTATTCTACCTTGAGACTCATGTCTTCTCCAATGTAAGGAGAGGGGACAAAGACCTCAACTCAGCAGAGGAGGAGTATAAAAGAATATGTTGCATGTTTTTAAACTATCATGACCATCAAGCAACATGTCTATATTTTCTCTTTATGTTATATTCTCACCCTCATTTACTCAAAGTCTTACACAAAGAATAATCCCTTTTTGATAGCAGACTGAATTGCAAAATCCAAGATCTTTTTATTTGTATCAGTTGTAGATGGTTCAACCTCATGTGCCATTGTAGATGGCCATTGTAGATGGCCAACCTCAGGTGCCATTTCTTAGGAATGGTTCCTTTTGGTGTCCATGTCTGCAAGCCAAGTCAATATCAGTGGGCACAGATTTTATCATTGGACTATTAGTTTGATGAGATTCAATATTACTCCCTTGGGGTGATTTACATATTTCTTAGTTTTTCATGGTAGGTCAATAAATGTTTTCTATAAAAAGAATCAGATAGTCTAAATATTTATTACTCACTTTCCATATACTGTTTCAGTTTTTGTTAATTTTTAATAATCCTTTACACATATAAAATCATTCTTAGTTCACTGGACATATAAAATCAGACCATCACCTAATTTAGTCCATAGGCTATGCTTTGCTCAATCCCTACTGTGTAATTGTGGTTCTACCCTTTGAGACATTTTGTTCCTTCCTGCAGAAATGGTCAATGATTACATCTGAGTAGTTGTCTCAGCATGTTTTCAGCTCATAGAATTTGGGGGAGTGCATACCTCTCCTTTCATCTGATGCTTTTAGAGCAAACTGGCAATGAATTGTGCCAATACAATTCTCTTTAAAACTGAATGAATTTTCTACATATCTTATTGAAGTTTGCCCTATACTTAGGGCATGTATAAAATTATTACATATTATTTATTTAATAATTGGACTATTTCTATTATTCCTCCTCTTAACTGCTATAGGGCAATAACTTTAGCATTTTGTAAGGTGACTCAATTAAATTTTTCAAAATGTCTGTACAATTTGCGTTCTTGCCAATGTTGCATAAGGGTGGATTATTTTTCTTCATACCATCTATGGAACTACTTGCCATTTTCTTACTGTGAGAGTTTTCTCATGCATTCCTTGTTGATCAATGATTATGAACATTTTTTCTATGAACTCTCAACCACATATATATTACATATAGATAGATATTATATATATATATATATTCTTTTTGAAGAAGTATCTGTTCAAGTCTTCCTCTTGTGTTTGTTTGAGTGGTTTGATTTTTTTTTGGATGTTTAGCATCTTCCCACATTAGTAGGCTGACTTTTTGCTTTTTGTCACTTTTCGCTCCATATGTTCTTTTACTGTAAAAGATTGTCAAATTTAATGTAATTTCAATCGTTTAACTGACTTTCATTCCCCTTACTGTCGGGTCAAGTTCCCAAAGACATCTGTAGTGAGAGGTCATGAAAAAAAAAAGTCATAAAATCTTTAACTTTTTTCTATGGACTTTCTTGTTTTGTGTATTGCTTCAAGGACTTTAATTCATTTTTAATTTTTTGTATGTGAGGTTAAAGAATAATTCTGTATTATTCTTTTGCATGTGGCTGTCTAGTTTTCCCAGTAATATTTGTCAAAGAGATTTTATCTATTTAACCAGAGATTCTTTGTCACAAATATTGATAAATCTGTGAACCAATTTCTGAGCTTATAATTCTGCCCGTTGGTATGTTTATTTTTAGTCTCATGTTATAATTTTATAATATAAAGTCAGATAACATGTCTTCATGTCTTCATTTTTCATTTTTTACTCAGACTTGTTATGTATATTTAAGGTTAGAAGTCTATATGAACCTCAGTGTTTTTGTTTTATTTTACCTAAAAATGAAATATTAATTGAGATTGCTATCCTTTTTGATAATGGACATTTTGTCAATATTAATTAATATTTAAATGTAATGAATATATCATGTATGCATTGGATTACATGTAAATAGAATATCATTTCATTTCTTAATGTCTTGTTCTTTTTAATTAAACATCTGTCAAGTATCTTATGATATGTCATACTTTTTTTGCACTCCTTTGTTAAAATTTTTCCTAGCTATTTAATTCTTTGGGATGGAATTGCCTTCAAATTCACCTCATTTGCTATTTCCTTAATAGGAATACAACATATTTTTATATTGATTTTGTAAATAATTACTTTGCTATATTCATTGTCCTAAGAGCTTTTAAAAAAATTCATTGCGGTGTGTATATATAGTCATTAGGATTTATATATGTATATATAAAACAAATATTCTAATAATGACAGTTTAATTTTTACCAATACAGATTTATTTTATATGTTTTCATTGTTCTGAGAACATTGGTACTAGACTAAATATAATTGGTGATAGTGACAGCCTTATTTTATCCCTGATTTTTAAAAATAAAAGCTTTAGCTTTTTTTTTCTCTTATTTTTTTGTTTGGTTTGGCTTGGTTTTGGTTTGGTCCACATCCAGCAATGCTCAGGGCTTACTCTTGGCTCTGCATTCAGGATCACCACTGGTGGGACTCAAGACCATACAGGGTACCAGAGGTCAAGCCCAGGTTGGTAGTATTCAAGCAAAGCACTTTACCTGCTATATTGTCCCTCTGCCTCCAGTTTCAATTATTTATATTGAGTATGTTATTACCTATAGGTTGAGCTTATTAAATATGGTCTATATTATGCTGTTTTCCCCATTTAATTAAGAGGGTTTTGTTGTTATGAATGGGTGCTGATCTTGTCAGTGCTTTCCTGGTATCATGTGATATTACACTAAAATTTTGTTTTCCTGTCATTAATATTTGTATTGATCTGCATGTATTGAACCTTTGTTGCATACCTGGAATAAATTCTACTTGGTCATGATATATTATCCTTTTGATACACTATTGAACTAGATTTTCTAATATTTTATGAGAAATTGTTTAATCTATTTCATAAGCAATAATAGTCTGTAGTGGGGTTTGTTTCATTTCGAATGGGGGTGTGGGGGAGTTGCCATACTCTTCTGGTTATGTTATCAGAATAATGTTAGTCTCAGAAATATTTGGGAGTATTCCTTCATTTTGTTTTAAAGAGCTTGAGTAAGACTTAATTTATTTGCTTAGAGTTTGATAAAAATTCGACAATAAAGTCATCTAACTCAAATCCTCTTTGCTGGTGGAGTTGTTTGATGATTGTTTCTACTTCCATGTAGTGTTTAGTCCACTCAGGTTTTCTGTTTCTTGTTTCGTTCTTGATAGATAGTATTGATTTAAATTTTTATCTCTTTCTTCTAGGTCTTGAAATTTAGTGGTATATGGTTGCGTACTGTAGCCTCCCTTTGAACTACTATGATACTTGTTGCAATTTTTCTCCTATTTCTGATTCTGTTTATTGTATTTATTGTATTTATTCTGTTCATTAGAGCTCTTCTTTCTAAAGGTTTATCAACTTTGTCTTTTTTAAAGTTTTTTTTTTATTTACTGATGTTTCTTGTTTTGTTTCTATTTCACTCATTTCTACTCTGAATTTTAGTATTTTATTCATATCAAGTTTTGGCTTTATATGTAGGGTTTTTCCAATTGTCTTATCTGTAAGGTTAAATTGTTTATTTGTGATTTTCCCCTTATTTTTATGAAGGCCTAATGGCTATTAACTGTCTTCTTGTTAATAATTTTGTTGCATCCCGTATGCTCTAGTAATTTGTGCTTTTATTTTCATTTGTATTCAATAAATTCCAAGTCTGTTTCAGTTTCTGCTTTAATTTCATTTTTTATCCAGTGGTTGATGAGAAGCATTTTACTTAAATTCTGCAAATGAGAATTTACAAGTTTCTTCTTGTTACCTTTAATCGCATAATACCATGGTTGGATAATAATACTTGATGTAATCTCTATTTTAAGTTTATTGATATGTGTGTGTTCTTCTAGTATAAAGTCTTGAAAATGGAACATATTTTCTTGAAAAAATGTAAATTCAATTTTGGAGCAGAAATGCTCTATAAGTGCCTATCTATTCTAATTTGTCATTTAATTCAGTGATTTTCTTATTTATAACATTTAGTAGATGGTCAATAATTATGAGGAGGATGTTAAAATCTGCTAATATTTTAATTACTGTATGTATCATTCATTCCAATAAAGTTTTGTGCATCTTGGTGCTCCCTCATTCAGTGTACATATAATAATTTTATTCTTCTAGTAGGACCTTAATCTTTATTTAATGTTCATTTCTATCTCTTACTTCCTTTTTACCTGGAAATCTGTGTTTTATCTATACCTGTCCCCATTTTTTCCCTCCTAATCAGCTCTCAATAGAACCAGAAAAACCCTCCCTGGGTTTCTAAAGGCTGTAACATGCAATGCTCAGGTGACTCTGTATTGTGAAGAATCAAACTGGAATTGGCCACATGCAAAGCATGAGCCTTCCTCTATCTCCACCCATTTAACTCGCTTTTTCAAAGCTACTATTTCTTTATAGAATCCTTTTTCCTATATTTCTTTTATTTAGAGGCTTTATTTGATATGTCTCTAGAAATGAATACATGTTTCCTGTGAAAAAAATTAGATGTGTTTTTTTAATCCATTCATTTTGCCACTTGGTGCCTTTGGTTAAATTTGGACATTAGGATTTAAGTCAATTCTTAAAATGCACATATGTATTACCATTTTACTAATGTTTTCTAACTCCAGTTTCTTGTATGATTTCCTCCATTTATTCTGTTTTAATGTTGTCCTGATGTATTTATGTTCTACACATATGGTCTATTAGGCAGGTGGATCTTAACATTCATTTTAATGGGCTGCAGTTTTTCTTCACCCCTTTCCCACCACAACCTTTGTGTAGTGTAATTTTATTATCACAAAGGTTGGGGTAATATTGCTTTCTATTGTATAAGAAAACCTTTAATATTTCTTGCAAGGCTGGTTTGTTGGTGATTAATTGCTTTCATTTTTGTTTGTAAAATCCTTTTCCTTCTACTCTCAGTGATTCTCGGGAAGGGTGTAGTATTCTCCATTGGAAGTCCTTTTGCTTCCAGACTTTGATGCACATTCCCTTCTGTCTGGTTTGGTTTCTGTAGAAGCATCTATGGAATGTGTCTTTGGAATTCTTTGGAATATCATCTTACATAGTTTCCCTTGTATATAATTTGCTTCCACCTAGATGCTTGTCGTATTCTGTTCTTTAGGGTGTTGTTGTTTTAATTGGATTTCTTCAATGGGGGTTATACCCAGCAGTGCCCAGGAACTATTCTTGGCTCAGTGTTTAGTGTTTGCTGCTGGAAGTGGTCCAGAGGTCATGCAGTGCTGGGGATTGACCAGGGCTCCAGTATGCATTTTGAGCTCTAACCCTCTGGACTACCTACTCTTGCCCATTTTCTTTAGATTGTGGTTATTTGCTTGTTTTGGTGTGTGTGTGTGTGTGTGTGTTTTACTTATGTGGATTTGGAGACCACAGCTGGCAGTGCTCAGAGGACCTTATGCAGTGCTGGGGATAGAACTAAGATCGAGGGCATGCAAGGCAAGCACCTTAATCCCTGTACTATCTGGCTGGCCCCTGGTTTTTTATACTGTAGTTATAATATGTCCTGATAAGAAGTAGTAGTGTTTGCTTGGACTTATTTTGTTTGAAACTCCTTGGACCTCAGGTAGAAGTTCGAATATTATTTATTCCATTTGAGGTTGAAGAATAATTCCTCACTTTCTTTATAAATTCTCTGTAATTAACATATTTTTCCTCTCGATCCAGGCCCATGTAGTTCTTACCCTGCTCTTATATTTTATCTTCTCTTTTCTATTTGCTGTTCTGTTGGGGAAGAGGGTTCCACTTCCCAGATATCAACTCTGTCAACTCTTTGTTCACTGTCAAAACAGGCCCCTCTACAATGTTCTTTAGCTCAGCTAAAGGCCTTCATTTCTGTTTGTAGCATTTTAATGCTTCTTCTCTATGCCCTTGTTATAGATCTCATTTTATTTATCCATTGCTTTTCTTGTTTCACAACAGTGTTATTTTGTTTTAGACTCTTCTTCAAGCTTCTCAGTTTAATTACCATTTGAATTTTCCCCTTTTTTCCTTTGCTTCATTATTTGCAATTCCTTTGTTTCTGCATTTTGTTTCATATTATATATTAACTACTGCAGTATGGGCTCTCTTACCTTTCTGAATTGCATTGATTACAGTATATATTTCTGGGAATTTTATCCAGAAAACCATAGTGTCTGCAGTTGTTTTGAGTCCTGGAAGTCTTAGAAGCTGATACAAGGAGGTGATTTTTTGAAGTGCCCACACATTCAAGTCTTCTGAAGTGATCAGCTGAGGCCCTGTGGTGAGATTTTCAACTTCTAACTTTCCACTCCTCGGAGATACTTCTGCCATCTCTCAGATCTTCGGGTTTTCAGTGGTTTTCAGACTGTGATCTATTCCTGATCTCTAGACTGTGCCATCCAAATCCTTCAGAAGGGCGAGGGCCGGAGCGATAGCCCAGCGAGCGGGTAGGGCGTTTGCCTTGCATGCGGCTGGCCTGTACTGGCCTGGGTTCGATCTCCGGCATCCCATATGGTTCCCGAGCACCGCCAGGAGTAATTCCTGAGTGCAGAGCCAGGAGTAACCGCTGAGCATTGCCGGGTGTGACCCAAAAAAGCAAAAATAAAAAATAAAATTAAAATTAAAAAAAGAAGGGTGAGAGTTCCCAAAGGCTATGGGTGCCACCAGTATTTATAAGAACTCCTTTCAAAGTCACTTAGGAATGCCTGTGCTCTAGACTCTCAGAGGCTGGAAGACTTTACTGAAACCCAATCGCAAAATGACCCTGGGCATAGAAACAACAGATACTGGGTTCGATCCATCCCTAACAGACCCGGGTGTGAGGGCGATCTGGCTGCCACATCTGTCTCCCCATTGATCACCAGGGTTGATTCGACTGATCTGGCTGGCTAGGCGGGTGTCCCCTTCCTCCCTCGCAGCTCCATGTGCTTCCCTTCTGAAGCTGTGTGGTCGAAGAGGACGGCCTTCCCTGAATAGAGACGGACCGGTCTTCGGTCGAGGGTATACGTGTAGCCGCGCCCCCTGCTAGAAGCTCCAAACAAGCTCTCAAGGTCCTAACAAACCCCATGGTTGGGCCCTCCCAGGATTGAACGTTAGCTACCCGTGTCCAGGGTTACAAGCTGAGTTGCCAGTCACCGTGCTGGACCAGGACTGTGCAGACTGCCCAGAAACCCTCCAGTGGTCTCAAGCAGCCGCAGTAGCAGGAGACTGGCTTGTCTTCCCCTTCAGCTCTCGCTCCCTGACCATTTGCCTGCTTCTGACTCCTGCGTGGGGTGGCAGACCTATGCTCCCACTGTGCCAGCTACTCTCTGCAGGACTTTGTCTCCATGTGAGCCTGGCCAGCTCCCAGTCACGGCCGCCCTCCCTGTCCCAAGTCGCTGTGTCCCAAGACACCTGGCATGATCTGATTTACAGTTATTTGACATCTCCCCACTGCCTCTCCCTGCTCAGGAACGTCTCCCTCCTCCAGCCGGCTGGTCCTCTTGGAAAGCTTCTATTTCACTCCTTTAATGGTTTAGTGGGAAATGGGAGGGGAGCCGTCTCGCTCCTTCCTCCTCCACCTGCCATCTTGTCCAAAACCTCTCTTGGGAATACTTTCGCTGCACGATGGCCCTATAAACTACTCAATTTTTATTTTCAGAGATAAAAGTAAAACTCTAGTACATGGTCTATTATTTTCTTACCTTTCCCTAATGAGTCATTAGCACACCCTCTAAGGCACAAGCACACCATTGCGAAAATTACATTCAGCAAATGCAGGCTGTAATTGTGAAAGTGTAAAAGTGTGCCCAACACAAAGTAGGCACTCCATATTTGTTGAATAAAAGAAGGTGACTGTTGCACCTGAAACAGGAGAGAAATTACAGAAATTCTCTTGTTTTCAACAGATCATCTTCTCCAGCATCTAGTTAAAATATCCTGGAAGTTTAGATCTTCTGCTCTTGAAAAGTATTCTCAATGGAAGCGGATTTGAAAAAGTAACTTTCTGTATCAGGATAGTGTGACAGGTTTTCTTCCCCTCCATACCCTTCCATTTGTAAATTTATCTTGATATCTGTGGATTTAGCATTTCATAACGGCCTCATGAATCATTTAATTGCCTTCAACAATGAGCCTAATGGGGATAGCAGTGTTAATATCATTTTTGTTCTTTTTAATGAGAGAATTCAAGCATATTGAGTTGGAAATTCTTGGTAAAGGCCACATACAGAATCTGCAACCATGTTGGGATTAATTTTTTTTAAGTCTTACACGGAGACTTTACCTTTGTTCCTTTGAGCCACTCCAGCCTTTTGATCTTTGCTTGAAATAGAAGTATTAGTGAAGATTAAATTTGTGGGCTTTCTTTTTAAATCAGCAAATAATAGAGCTTTCAAAACTTAAAAAGCAGTTAGCATAGCAAATTCAGAGAGTGTATTTATAGAATTGCTACAAGGCAGCCTATTACGTTGAAAAAACAGACTACTGTGGAGAAAAGTTGGCTACTCTGCCACCTCAGTTGCAAAGCGGAGTGGGTTGATTGGTCTTGAAGAACCACTTCTCTTCTACAACCTTCTGGTTTATCCAAAAAGCAAAATATTTCTCTGTTAGGGAGGGAGAGATAAGAGAAAAGTTGTACAGTCTGGAGAATAAATTCATAGAAGCAATTTGGGGGAGATAAAAGGACCTAGGAGAAGCTAGAGACCATGACTTAGTTTTATGTGTCAGATTTCAGCTTGGGATCGCACACTGGTGCAATTTGTCTGCAATGATGTACAAGTTATACAAGTAGACACTTGGTGTGACCTTTGGTGCTTCGTTGTTCTTTTGCAGCATAAGTATAAAGTACTTATAAGTACATTGACTTTGAGAAGATTGCTCAGTGTGTCCAGTCGGTAATTCAATATAGCATCAGAGTGAAAAGTTACATGCCCATGGATTTGCAAATGTGTGTAATGGGGGAGGAACAAGACACTAGAGTCTGCAATTTGTGAGAAATAGCTTGAGTGTGTAAAAGATTGGAAAGAGAGATTTGTCATGATGTTTAAACCTTAAGTACTTTAAAAGCAAGAGATTCAGGTAAACACTGATATTCCCCAAACAAATCCTGCCTGTGATTTGTTTCTTGGGCTTTGCTGTGTTCTGGATGATGGGAGGCCTGTCCTTTATCCAAAGTTGAACTCTTTGGGTCGTTTTCTCTTATCCACAACTTCTTTGTAAAGCTATCTGGTTTTATTTTTAATTTAATGATATTATCAGACACTGAGTGTATGTGCATATCATCATTTTAATCTTCATTCTCATGGCAAGCTTATTAAGACTAAATATGTATTTTATATACAGTATTAAGTAAATGTAAGGTGAATCCTCTTCTGCGATGCATGGAGAAAGAGCAATGACACGTAAAGAGTGGAAATTCGCAAACCTCAGAGTAAAAACTCTTCTTACCTCAGCCCCCTGCCCTCTTCACAATAGAGGCATAATTGGAAAATAAGAGTTTTAAGATCTTTATAAATGGAAGACCTTAAAAAGCTTAAGGTTTATGACTTAGTGTTTTAGTTAGGTCCTCATTGTGAGAAGACAAGATCTATTAACCATTCTGCTATACACTGACTTTGCATGAAGAGGGGAAGAGAAACAGCATGTACACTTCATCTCACATATATCTTGATGGGGCTGGAGTGATAACACAGCAGGGAGGGCATTGCCTCGCATGCGGCTGACCTGGGTTCTATCCCTAGCATATGATCCCCAGAGCACCGCCAGGGAGTAATTCCTGAGTGCAGAGCCAGGAGTAACCCCTGAGCATTGCCAGATATAACCCAAAAAGAAAAAAAACATATATCTTGATAAATACAGCAGCCTTTACTCCCTGTTTCTGGAGTGTAATGCCTCAAAAGGCTAGTACACTTTCATTTCTTCTGTGTTATTTCATTAACCTGCTTGCAACCAGACCCCGGGTGAAATGAACATGTCCTTCTGGAATCATAGAGCTGTATTTGGAAAGCAGCAGCGAGCAGTGAAGATCCAGCACTGCTCGCACACTTAGATACTAGCACCCGTGTTTGTGCAGATGCTCTGTACCCAATTCACAACGCAGAGGTGAATGGACACCTCGTGGATTTTTTGCTAAACTTTAAGAGTTGTTCAGCAACTAGTCCTTTGTATCTCTCTTAACTATGCACTCTGGTCAGTTGCTCCTTTTTTGAAGGGGCTTATCATAACTGGTTACCAGTGTCAGATTTTAAAACAATTAAATTAAACAAAATGATAAATAGGACTCTGTTTTCCAAATATTCCTCTTGTCAAAGACGATATGGTAACATCAGAAGATGCTTAAACTTTGGGGGTAATTCTACTTGAATTATTTGGTAAATTCCAGCATGTGCTCCTTTGTGTTTTTATCTTATCAACCAAAAGCACCCAAGTCCAGAGCCTGTATCATCTCCCTCCCCAACACACCTACCCAAAAGAATGTTTTCCATCCGCTTCTGCTCTTTACTAAACTGAAATAGTGCAGGAATTGCTATGGATTAAGTCACACTCCATGAAGATGAAAGGTTGGGATTTTACATGCAATCAGCTCCTTCAGCCTTTGCCCTTTCTTGCTTGCCTGGCTTTGAGTTTCCTTCTAAAGCCCAGCCCTTCAGCATTTTGTCTGTGTGTATGTCACACTTGACTTGAATATCTAGAACACTTTCAAATAAAGTTTTATCTCCTTAATACTTCACTGTGATTTCTCCTGTGCCTTGTCTCCACATCTCACATATTCCTCACTGATATTTTGATTTAGGAGAACTTGCCTTTGATTAAGGGTCCTGATCCTTCAGTGTTCATTATTTAGTTTTGCCACTTTATCAAAAGATTGGAGGCACCTTGGGTGACCCATCTTCTCTGGCATATTAAATCTGGGTGTCAAATGCATGTACTTTCTTTGATAGATGACCTAATAAGCCTTTTCCATCCTAACGTCAATGATTTTGTAATACTGAATTGTTTCTTTTTCTAGGCGTATAATTTTCTTCTTGTCCTCCAACTTCCATATGTTACATAGGTTTGCATAATTAAATGTAGTACATTGTTTAGAATCTAATCTTGAGAACATGAGCCTTTTTTCTTCAGGCAAGACAAGGAAATGGAGCTTCATAAATCAGCATATTGAGCTTAAAATATAATTTATAAAGAACAAATAAAGGAAACATAAACTATTCTCCAGAAAGGCTTCTTTCATCTTCAAAGTTGGATTGAAAGTCATGTGGATACATTTATAAGTGATGAAAAGTCATTCTAGAAATAAAATCTCAAGGTTAAATGTAGAAGCTTATTCAATAGATATTAAATCAATCGCAAATCTTCTGAAGCTTTTTGTTTGAATGTGTGCATATGGTTCCAATAATTAATTTCATGATTTAGCTTATTTAAAATGTGAATTTTCATTGAGGCTGATTTTTATGTTCCCACAAGTTTTTAATGTTTGGTATTTTAAATAATACCCTAAGATATAGTAATTTGATCCAGAATACACATAGAACCCAAGGCAAAAAGAAATTTGGAAGACTTACCATATTATCAAAGAAAATATGTAAGAAGTGCTATAAATTCTAGTACTATAAATTCTCTGCTGTGTCCAGTTTTCACAATATTCTATGATGAAGATAAAACTCTAGGAATAGCCTTTACAGATACTTATGTGCTTTTTCTTGAAAGAATATACAAAAAATGCCCTTGATGGCTTGAATTGAGATGACGTACTGGAAAATTCCACCCATGCTATTAAAAGAAGTTTGATATTTGGAGATTTATGGGTCTAGACCTAACAATCCTATAAAATCATTTCTAAGGACAATATCAAGTGATTTTTCAGTTTAGGCACATTTTGAAGCTATTCTTCACTGTAATAGTGAAGTTGTAACTTTGACATCTTTATGTAGAAGACTTAATTTAACCGATATAGGTTTCATTGAATTCAAGCTGTTGATGTTATGATAGCAATCCATTTATCAGTTATAAGCTATTTTTTTCAGTCTCTGTTCTGTTTTTAGTGGCTGATCAGTATTCATTGGAATTGGCCCTTTCTTTGTCAGAACCTGTCACTGGCTGGTGATGGTGTATGTTCACACAGTGACAACAAGGTAGAGTGTGTTTGACTTACAAATTTCTGTAGCTGAAGGCATGTATTGGCTATGCTCCATTACTCTGTCTACAAAGGAAAACATTTAGATTATAAAAGCAGGATCTCTTCAATTGTTGCCGATGAAGCATTTGTGAGGGGCAAAGGACAATGCTGGATTTCCCTGTGGTTTTGGTGACGGTTAATTATTCCTATAATCAGGTATTCTCTCAGTTTAAGGAAACCCAAAATAAAAAACCCAAGTTTATATTTGTGATTGTCACTTTTTTGTATGTTTTATTTGTTTCTTTTTTTAAAATTCAGGGTCTTTTTGGTTTAAGTGGTTTTAGTTTTAAAGCCAAATCAGACTGTGCTCAAAGATCACTCCTGGCCTGGTTTGAAGAACCATATGTGGTGCCGTAACTTCGCTACTAGCTCTATGCAAAATGTGCTGTAACTCCTCTACTAGCTCTATGGCCCCACTGAAATGAAAATGTTTTGGGTAAGAATACTAATATAAAGTGCTTTTCTATTGAGCGGCCAACCCAGGTTTGGTCCCCCAGCATCTTGTATGGTCCCCTAATCCCCATCAGGAATGAGTGCTGAGACCAAACAGGTGAAAGCCCTGAGCACATCCAAATGTGGCCCCAAAGCCAAAATAAATAAGTAAAAATGTGTAACTTTTGTGAAGATTTTTCTGTAATTGTTCCTCAGAGCAGTGTGGTTATGAAGTGTGAAGGGTCTGTACTTACTGAGTGATCCACAGCCTTAACTTGACTACTTATGAGCTGGAGCAATAGCACAGCAGGCAGGTGTTTACCTTGCATGCGGTCAACCCCATTTCAAAGCTGGCATCCCATATGGTCCGGAGCACTGCCAGGAGTAATTCCTGAGCAAAGAGCCAGGAGTAACCCCTGAGCATTGCAGGGTATGACCCAAAAAGCAAACAAACAAACAAACAAATAAATAGCTTGACTACTTACGAAATGTTTCTCAGGATCCTAAACCTTTCATGGCTTTAATTTCCTTTCATCTGAAAAAGTCGAGGCAAACATTCATACCTCAAAGAGTCCATGGAGATAATCATTGTAAAGCATTCATCACAATGTCTCACACAGCCCTCAATAAAATATAATGGATGTTTGTGTGCATATAAAAATATATAGTTTATAAACTTCTATAGTGCATAAACTATATATCATGTATAAACTTACGGATCTGTTATTTATATAGTACTAAGTATAGAGTGTACAGTGATTATGAAAACTAATGTAGGCTTAAAAAATTCTGAGTGAATAACTTTTAGCAGATTTTTCTGATTATGTATAACAAAGTCACTATTAAAAACTTATTTTTGTTCCCTGCACATACCCCTAGTAGATATGAAAATAAGCTACCTAAAAGTATGCTAGATAGGACGGTAGAATCACCTGGGTCATTTTATTTAATTTTATTTTTGGTTAGTGACTACAAGATACAAAGTTGTTCATGATTGAGTTTTGTTTGTACTGTGTTTGAGCACCCATCCCTTCACCAGTCTTTACTTCCTTCCACCAATGTCCGCAGTTCCCCTCCACCCCAGACTGCTTCTATGACAGACACTTTTCTCTTTTTTTTCCTTTTAGGCACCATGGGTTTGCAGTACTCTCCCTGAAAGGCTATCATACCCACCTGGGTTATTTTAAAACCAACACAAGCAACATATAACATGTATAACAGATAATTAAGTACCTTGCCACCCAGAGTTTAGTTTACCTAGAAAACAAAGTAAAAAGAAGTAGCTCTAAAGAAAAATGAAAGGGTTAGAGGGAGGGCAGTGTCATATTGTGATCCAGTCATGGCCTGACCTCTAGAACAGGGACTGGTCTTCAAGGTTGGTCCACACTGAGGCTAAGCTTCCTGGGTGTCTGTATCTTTTTCTTCCTAGCCTCCCACTCATCACCTGCCCCACAGTGATTGCATACGGGTTGTTTTCAAGAAGAGGACCATGCATGACCTTGAGAAAAGTGACTCTTTTCAGCTCAGGTCATTTGCAAGAGAGGCCAATAGCTGAGAGCTTTCACCAGTGTATGGGGAATTGTTCAGTCTTGAAGGATTGAGAATCTAAGACATACAGCAAAAAGTCTGTGCCAATCATTTGAACTTATTATTGGATATTATTGGAATTTTATGTGGTGTAAGATAGGGATGGGAATCATCTGGTTCACAGACCATGTAAGGCCTACAAAAATCCTGTGGTCTGCCCCTAACATGTACCAAGACATATATGCTTCCTGCCAGTTGGCTGTGGACTGTGTGTATTGTATAGCTCACAACTGATGTTATAAATCAATATGGCCCTTAGCAGAAAGGGTAAGCACCTCGCATCCAAGAAGTCATGTAGTTTGTTTTTTTTGTTTTTTTTTTTTTTTTTTTTTTACTGTTCTCTGGCCTTTCTCCTAATTCTTTTCATTTTTTCCCACTCTTCCATTAAAAATTTTCTGATGGCTTACTGTGCAGTATGCACTCTTCATGAAAACTAGGAATTAATAGTGATGATCTCCCGTTTTAGAGACTCTTCATATACAGAAAAGGACAAGCAACGAAATGATCAGAGCTGATGAGCTTTAGAAATAGAAAAGAAATTAGAATTCTGTTGAATCTTGCTGTCTATCATTTACCCAACCTCATTTTTTCTCTTTTTAAAAATTGAAATAACAAAAATTGACTCTATCTGGAGAGTTGTCCCAGAGAATAAATTATGAGTTTGATAAATTGTTCATGGCTGTGTCCAGGCCATAATTTTCCAATAAATTGTTGATTATTTTTATCACTGACAATAATAATTATGGTGGTGAAAGATTTATGAATCTAGTTCCAGTAACTTCTTTACTCTGTTGACTCAAAGGTATCTAACCTAAGAAAAAAGTTCAGTGTTTGGGTGATTAGATGTATTTCGCTCCTTACCCTTTATATAATCTGTATACTCTTCACTTCTATGCCTCAAGAATCTTTATTCTAAGTATCCTCTTGCTTGGCTTTTCACAATTTGGTACTAATAGTCTCTTCTCTTTTTCTGCCATACACTCCTTTGCCCCATTCTCCCAATTTTCTTACCATGCATATGTCACATCTGAGCAGTTCCAGGACAATTGCCCTATCTAATGGAGCTACACTCAGTGCTGCTATTCTTCAAAGGATCTTCATTGTGCAATTAAATGCCCAATTTATATTTCTGTTGAATAGTTCAAAGGCAGTGTAGACATATTGCCTATACTAACCTGTTGAAGGACACGCCCTAGTGAACTCTGAGTTTCTGAAGCTCAAAGCCATTTACATTGCTTGGAGGCCAGGCCCTTATGCTAATCAGGTCCCTTTGATCAAATCCCAATAGGAGATTGGGGGCAGTATTGGAAAAGGCAGTTTGACTTTATTGACTGTTGGAATAGTGTTATGATTTCTATCATGATTTCTGTGCCAGTTATTTGGGGCACATTTGTCATACCCCTATGGGCCCCCACATGGGACATCTAGAATTTACCAGGAGGAAGCTGGCTACATTGGCTTCTCCATTAAGAAATAGCTCTGATCAAGGAAGGAGCAATGCTAAGTTTGTCTCCAGGCAAGTAAACTTGACTCTCAGTAAAACTAAGGACAGAGCACTCAAAATTACTCTTGAGATAAAAATGGACCTTGTGGGGGCCAGAGCGATAGCCGAGCTGGTAGGGCGTTTGTCTTGCACGCTGCCAGCCCATGATGGCCTGGGTTCGATCCCGGCATCCCATATGGTCCCCCGAGCACCTCCAGGAGTAATTCCTGAGTGCAGAGCCAAGAGTAACCCCTGAGCATTGCCGGGTGTGACCCAAAAAAGCAAAAAAAAAAAAAAAAAAAAAAAGAAATGGACCTTGTGGATGTTTGGAGATATCCGTTTAGCTACATGAAGTTTATGGTCTAAAATTATAATGTTATTTGCTTATGTATATAAATCCTGAGATGCTGAGGATGGAGATGTTTTCCTACCCAGCCCCCTGTCCATAGTGGCTTGCATAGGAGCTGCTTAAGATGGAAGGGACTTGGTCCTGGCAATTAGCATTTGATTAGACTTGCTCTAGGTATGGTTACCTAAAAGATTTGTGTGTGAGTGCTAGTTTTTGTCTTTGCAAAGACCATCTGTTCGTGGGCCAGGCCTTGGACTTTTAGTGTCTTTGGAGAGAGAAAAACCTGCATTTTGGAAAAGAAGCATCCATCTTAGTGGAAGATCTCAGCCTGAGCACATGATCAGAGGAATCTGATCATCACCCATAGGTCTGGGAGATCCCATCACCTTGGTAGTACTAGCAGAATTAGTTTATTGGTAATAAGTAACTGGTAATAAGTAAAAGTCTTTTTAAACTGTAATGAACTCATTATTTGACCGTCTGAGTAAAAGGGAACTCATTTCCTGATACTGTCAGGGGAACCAACTGATCCCCGTCACTAACCAGAATTATTCCTCTTTTCCTTCAGACTTGTGAACTCAGTAACCCAGTGTCAGCAGTAATGCTTCATTTTATTACCCAAGTCAGAAATACAAGACAGACCCTTGAGAATTTCTTATCTTTTGTCTCAAATACCTAACACAGTTCCTTTTGAATTATTAATGCAAAATCTCTCTTCTCAGCACATATTTCACTACCCTTCTAATACAAATAGCAACCATCTAGGGAGCCAATAAAAACTTTGGTTGTAACTAGTTCCTACTTCCAAATTTCACCTAGAACCTTAACTCAAGACTGTTGTTATAGGCCACTTGTCAGGTTATGGCTGGGTACCCTGACTAAGTCCAGGAGCAGGGTCTGGAATTCCCTTTTACCTCAAGGGATCAGCAGCCGGCGGGCAGAGAAAGATGTGAGAATCCAGCAAAGTTTCAAGAGGCTTTACTGACACTTATTCTGGGTATACAAATCAACAATAGGAAAACCCCGGACTTAGGGTTCTCGCGGGCCCCAGGTTTAGAATCCTAGGCCATGATGGCCGCCACTGCTTGTTAAGGCCCAGCAGGGAGGAGAACAGAGAGGGGATGGCAAAAAGGCAAAAGCATAAAAAGCAAAAAGAGAGAGAAAGAAAGCAGGCTACAGGTTTTTATATCCCTGCAACACAGACTGCCCACTCCACTGGAAAGCATTCAGTGTCAGTTTCCCTCAGGTAATTTCTCCCAGGACCTCACATAGGTCCTTTGAGATGTTAGTACTGCCCATCCAATATCTGCCTGGGAAGCGTCCCTACAGAGTAGTGTGGAGGAGGGGCATTTTGTCTTTACCAATGAATATCTTAGAGCTAGGTATAAATTTCTCTAAGCCTTCACAAGAGTCTCATCTTTACTTCATAGTTGTTTTGTATTAGCGTTTAGACTTATTAGAGAGACATGCTTGCTTGCTTGGAGGCAAACAGAATTTTTCTCTGGTCTAATTATTTAGAGATCCAATATGGCCAGGTAAATATACTGGTAAGATCTAGCAAGTTCCACGATGTTTGTGGCAGCATGAGAGAAAATATTTATACCAGCTAACATAGAATATATGGTAAGATAAACTGCCACATTCAAACTGCCCTGCCCCATCTACAAAGTGGCCTGCAGGAGGCAACTCCAGGCCAGATGCAGAGGCTCTGGGCAGCAGTGTACTGCAACAGCCATTAAAGAGGGATCTTTAAAATATGAACTGGGATGCAAAAGAATATCATAGCAAGTGAGGCACTGGTCTTGCAAACAGCCAACCAAGATTCAATCCCTTCTACTATACATAGTTGTTCATCCATCACCAGCAGTAATCCCAAAGGTCATCATCAAAAATAAGCCCTGAACAAAGCTGGCTATGACCAAGAAACAAATATTAAATCTATTAACGGCATCGTTTCACACCCCTGTTTTAATGTCACTGTTAACCTTTCATTGCACATTGAGTAAATGATGAGATTCTTCATCATTGAGTAAATTATCAGCTTTCTTTCAGGACCATAGATGATTTTGCCTGTCTCTTCCTCTCCTTATGTCTCAAGCCAGTGACTGGCTACCACCTGTCACACATGTGTGCTGGCCTTCTTGCCTTTACTTGAAGTTCTATTCTACACATTTATTTGCACATAATTTTTTATTCTGCCTCAAAAATTCTTTCCAGACACTTTCTTTTTACCTTTCTCACTCTTCCAGTCATAGCTTAGAAATTCTTTAATTTTCTTTACCCATAACATATTCTAATATGAATTTTCCATATTTATTTACTCATGAAGAATATGTTTTCTTTATTGAAGTAGTGTGCTTATTGTATTTATTTGGGTATTGCTTTTTAATGTATACTTCCCTTATTCAATTATAACTGTGAAAATTATATGAGAGAACATATAGAAAATACACACTATTTCCACTTCACCTAATGTTTGGCATATAGAAACTCAGTATGTATCAAGTGAATGGAGCATTAAAATTGCATAGCCTTTTAAATAGAGGCAGTATGAGTTTTAATTAGGCATCTTGGTTCTGGTCTTTGCTAATTACTTACCCTGTGACTCTGAGCAAATCCCTTTATCTGGGCCTGTGTTGTTTAGTTGTTTTGCTTTCTGTTTGTCTTGTTTTGGATCACATCCAGATGTGCTCAGGCCTTCTATATTTGCTCTTAGAGATCACTCCAGGTGATGCCCAGAGACCATATGTAGAACCCAGATTGAACCAGGTCATCCTCCTGGAATGCCAGCATCTTGTTGGCTATATTGTCTTTCCAGTTTTTTTTATCAATCTCTCAAATTAGGATGATACCATTTCCACTTCTATTTTCACAGCAACCTTCAGTCATTCAATAAGACCTTAATGAACACCTCCAAATTGCTGAGTTCCAGTTCCAAAAACACAACCCACATTCCTTTAATTAAAAATCCCTTAATATAGAAGTCTGACATGTGAATAAGCTCATTGATTATAACAATGTGCATACCAGGTATCCATTTATGTAATCTGTGTGTTTATTATAACAGGAATGCATTAAGTCCATTATGCTAAGCATTTTCAAAATTCCCTAGTTTAGCATATACATAAACAGCTGAAAACAACTAAAATCACAGTGGTCCTATTTTGGAGGTGAAGGGCATGTTTGAGTCACACCCTGCAGTACTTGGGGTTCATTCATGACTCTGCTCGGGATTCACTCTTGTCAGTGCCTAGGAGTCATACACAGTCTGCGGTTAAGCCAGTGTTGGCCACCTGCAAGACAAACACTTAGCTGCTGTACTATCGCTGGCCCCTTACAAATATAGTATGACTCAGTGACATTAAATAAGCAATAGTTCTCAAGCTCACGGTGCTGTGTGCCATGACACCGTCAGACCCAAATTCAGATCTTCCCCAGAAAAAATTACAGGATTAAGTATACATTCTTTTTTTTTTTTTTTTTGCTTTTTGGGTCACACCCGGCGATGCTTAGGGGTTACTCCTGGCTCTGCACTCAGGAATCACTCCTGGCGGTGCTCGGGGGACCATATGGGATGCCGGGATCGAACCCAGGCCGGCACAGGCCGGCCGCTGTAAGGCAGATGCCCTACCCGCTGGGCTATCGCCCGCCCAAGTATACATTCTTAATTGCATTATAACTATAAGAATAATCAGAAATAGAATTCAGTTGAGCAGTTTATACCCAAAACTAAATCATAAAATAAAATAATACCAAATAGTCACACTTTTTTTCTTCTTTGTTTTTAACTTCTTCTTGGTTCATTTTTATCATTTCTGATCAGTTATAAGAAGTCAATTTTATTATGGGTTTTGTTTTTGGTAGGTCACGCCAGACAGTGTTCAGGGCTTACTCCTGACTCTGTCCTCACTCCTAACAGGGCTCCAAGAAAGGAGGAAAAGGTCCTTGGAGTCAGGAGCGTGGAGACTCAGGTTAAGGAGACACTAAAGAAAATCTGTTCTTGTTGCTTATCTCTTCCAAACTTTAATGATTTAAACTGTTGATATAAAAATTTAGGTTGCAAACCTGGTAGCCATATTTTACTACCTTTTGGATGACAGACGGGGATGTTCTGTACATAGGCATTTTTATTTTGTCCTCTTCATTAAGCAGTATCATACAGTGTCAGTCCATATTGGTGCCTTTGGTTCCCTCTGGTTTTTCTAATTTATCAAACGAGAGCTGCTACTTGATCTCCCTGTGCCCAGCTGATCACGAGGCGTCCGGGAGGGATGGCGGGTTCTAGCCCTGGTCCACCACCCCAGCAGAGCCTCTCAAGAAACCAGAAGAACCCCCCACACCATAGGAGCCACCATTTTCCACATCCGAACTCCCCTCTCCTCAGAGTTCCACCCAGCAGAAGAGCTGATCACAGCCCGGCTTGTGCAGCCGTAAAGCACCCGCGCAGTTCATCAATAATGCTGGAGTTTTGAGGTGACAAGAGTATCCCACCCGCACGGCATAGCCTAGCAAGCTATCTGTGTCATATTTGACATGCCAAACAATACCAGTAACAATTATAGACCTCATTCCCATGACTTAATGGAATGGTTTGAGGCTCTTTATGTTCCTGTTTCGAGCAGATGCCCTTGGGCTATCTTGCATGTGACAGGACGTATTGAGATGTTACTGGTGCCCGCTCCAGCAAATCCATGATCTATAGGAAGACAGTGGTACAGTGATCAAATGAGAAAAATCTCAACTCTCATTATTCTTGATCCAGGAGGCTGCATGAAGTGCCATAGTAATGTGCTTTGAGACATTCCAAAACCAAATACATGGAAATGTTCACTAGTCAAAGTGAGTTGGCATCCCTGTTCGGATTTCTGTAGGCTCTACTCTTTGTCTCCATGGCCATCAGCTCTCTCATCTTTAAATGGAAATGTTAAAATGAAAACAAGACACTGGGGAGACAGTTCAATGGGATGAGTGTATGCTTTAGATTCAGGACACCCGAGTTTGAGCCTCAGGGCCTCCTTGTCCTCGGAGTATTACAGAGGGTGAGCAGAGTCCATAGGAGACCCCCCTTCAGTACTGCAGACTATATTCCCAAGACAAAATGTTAAAGCATACTTGCTAGGCTGACTTGCGGGTTAAATGGGGCATTGGGTGGAAATGGATGGCACATAGTACATAATTTTTCAAAAAGTAAGTTTGCGTGTTTATGGTTCTTTATCCATCTGCGTTCCATGAATCACCAATGCTGAAAATTTGGTCTCATGAATTTAACATTCTAAGAAACATTTCGCAAAAGCATCTTGGACAATGTTTCTTCACATTTTGTTATGGTCATAGTTTTACTATGCAATAGACATTTAACAAAAATGCAGAATCAATTTTGACCCACAGTTAGGTGGGTCAAATGCTCCTGGCAGTTAGCTGGTAGCAACCAGGGCTGCTGTAGAGCACTCCATGGCACGTGGAATAGCCCCCAACAGCAAAGAATTCTGCAGTTCCAAATACCAGTAATGCCCCAGTAGGTATAGTGGTGATGATCTACTATATTTGTATATTATGTAGCTAACTTTGGAAATGTGGCATATGATAAACACAATTTGCTTTTCCTTCTTACTTTCCCCTCTTCATGTGAATTTCTTCACACTCTGACCACCAGAAAACTCTTCCTTTACCCATTAGGATATTTATTGAGGTCTGTTTTTTTTTATTTTGTTTTTGTACCATACTTGGAAATTCTCAGGACTTGCTCCTGTCTCTGTATCCAGAACTTACTCCTGGTGGTGCTCAGGTGACCATATGTTATAGCAGAGACCGAACCTGGGTCAGTCACTTAAAAGGCAAGCACTTTAGCCACTGTTCCACGACTTTGGCCTAAGGTCTGTTTTAAGACTGACAGCAGTACTTCCTATTTCACTTACTTTTTGGTAAGGTCTAGCACAAAATGAAAAAGAGAGTGCCATGTATTTTCTAATTTCAAGTTGACGGGATTGAAACCTAGTGAAGTGAATCACTAAACAGTAAACTAGTTGTTGGCAAAAGTAAACAGCTGCTTAATTCAACCGGACTTTTTCTCTCCATACCCAGCACATCTTTCTTTTTACAAAACCTTTTCTGCTTAGACCTAGTCCTCATAGTCACTGCCAAATGTTTTATTACATAATGAATTTACACTTTATAGTACTTACTGCAGCTTCCTGAACTTTTCATATCTCTTTCCCACTCTTACACTGAATACATATGGACCGGGATAATACCCACAGGTTACATTTTCTATTTAAGAAATTCCTGGTATATTGTTTCACTAAGTGTGGGAAATGGTAATGTCAGACTAAAACTCACCATTGAGTATACACACAGAAACTTAAGTGATAAACTCTAAATATCTGCAGGGCTAGCCACAATGTATAAAAGAAGAGGGAGAGAGATACAGAGAGAGAAAAGAGAGGAAACGTGGTACCTGCTATTGAGGCAGCCTGGGGGTGGGTGGGAGGGGGTGGGGTACATTGGTGGTGGAAATGGGGCACTGGTGGAGGGATATGGGTGCTGGAATACTGTATTACCAAGAACCAATTATGAAGACCTTTGTAATTGTATGTCTCACAGTGGTATAAGAAATAATTTTTTAAAAAAAGAGAGGATAAGGAGGTACCTGCTACTGAGGCAGTCTGGGGGGTGGGCTGGGAGGGGTGTGAGTATACTGGTGATGGTGATGGGGCACTGGTGGAGGGATGGATGCTGGAATACTGTATTACCAAGAACCAACTATGAACACCTTTGTAACTGTATGTTTCACTGTGGTATAATAAAAAATTTCAAAAAATAAATATGTCCATCAGAGACACTGAAAAAAAAAAAGAAATGCCTGGTATTGGGCCAGAAAGTATAGTGGGTAAGGCACATCATGTATGATTCCCCTGAGCACTGCCAGGAATAAACCCTACCCTGAGTATGACTGTGCATATAACATATGTGTGTATGTGTATCCATAACCAGCTGGGACTTCCACAGCAATCTTAGGAATAGGGCAACTTCTCCCTCTACAAAAGGCTTGGCAGCCACGCTAACACCCCAACTGCTGTCGCCTGCCCAATTACGATTTTGGATTTCTTGGAGCACGTGGCTACGCTTGCAGCCGTAACATCTCCAAACTTTACAATACTAACATCCCAATAGCAGCACACAAAATAGAATGGAAATGTAACATAGGAACCAACTTATTTTAACTAACAAAATCTTTAATACAGAAGATTTAACTTGAAACAATAGCTTAGTAAACCTCAGACAAGGACTTAATGTCCCCATGGTGAAATACAACAATTTTCACAAATTTTCTTTTACTTAAGTAGTTTTTGATAATCCCATTAGCCATTTAGTCATAACAAGCAATATAAAAAATTAGTATGGACCTGCTACAGGCTTGAGCAGTAGTTGGAAAACTGGAGACAATGATGGAGGGAAGGTGACAGTGTTGCTGGGATTGGTGTTGGAATATTGAATGCCTGTAACAAATCATTGTGAACAACTTTGTAAACCATGATGTCTAAAGTGGGGGAAAATTAAATGCAAAAAACCCTCAAAAAGGTTCGGTGTACCTATCAAAAACAGAAAGACCTTGAAGGTTGTTTATGAGATCATAAATCTTGAACTAAAGTCTCTGTTGTGCGGTAGTAGAATTCTTTGCTTGAAAAATCTGCTCTGAGGTACAGGAAAAGTAATTACTGAGTTTTTTGAGAGACTAAAGCAGAATCTCCAAACAAAATGTTTTTTGTTTTTAATTTTTAAAACAGATTTGATAACAATTCCACAAAAAAAATGACTTCAGTTTTTAATTTACTATTTAGAAGCTCTGTCTTCCTTCTTGGGGGAGTTAACAACAAAACAAAACAAACAACAAACAGTTCAGTGCCACATTTTCACTTTTTTTTGAACTATACCATAGTGTAATTTATTTATGAATTATATTTTAGGAGGGGATTGGCATTATTCAAGTTCCTTCCTGTTACCAGCTTCAACACTTAAATATCTTCAGCCCCAAAACTAGTTGTATGAAACAGACTTCTTATTAGAACTCGTCAAAAACTAAATATGTAGTTTTCATCCCTGTGGTAAATTAGTTTTAGTAACATGACCATAAATTTCCATTAACCCTTTTCTTTTTTATTTAACATAAATTTCTTTTTTTTAATTTTTATTATACCGCTGTGAGATATAAAGTTACCAATGTGTTCATATTTGGGTTTCAGTTATACAGTGTTCCAGCACCCATTCCTCCACCAGTGCCCATTTCCCACCACCAATACCCCATGATTTCCCCCTCACCCAGCCTGCACCTATGGCAGGCAATTTTCATATCTCTCTCTCACTCTCCTTTTATATACTGTGGCTTGCAGTACATACAGTTAGAGGTCATCATGTATGTACTTTTGCCTACTTTCAATGCTCAGTTCTATGCTGGTATTATCATTTACAATAATTGTTTATACATTGTTCCTTTCTTTGTATTGCCTAACTTCTGACTCCCACACATTTGCTGTAGGTTCTACTCACTGACATGACATCCTGATCCATGTTTTGTCTCACCTTGGATATTGATATCATGCTATTTTTTTATATCCCACAAATAAGTGCAGTCATTCTATATCTGTCCTTTTCCCTCTGGCTAATTTCACTCAGCATGATTCTCTCTATGTCCATATATTTATAGGCAAATTTCATAACTGTTTTTCCTAACAGCTGCATAGTATTCCATTGTGTAGATTTACCACAGTTTCTTTATCCAATCATCAGTTCTCGGGTACTCTGGTTGTTTTCAGAATCTGGCTATTGTTAATAGTGCTTCTATGAAAATAAAAGTGCAGACATTGTTTCTGCTGTGTGTTTTTGGCCTCCCAGGGTCTATTCCCAGGAGTGTTATGGCTGGGTCAAATGGGAGCTCAATTTCTAGTTTGGAGGAATGTCCATATTATATTAATCCTTTTCTTTGGCACACAGAGCTGCCAATCCTAAATGTAACCAATGTGTGGCTGAGATTTATTAATCTCAAAAGGTTTTGTGTATATTCTTACCAAAAAAATGAGGAATTGAGCTGACCAACTTTGGAGTACTATTAGCTATGATCTTGGTGATTCCTATTCACCTTTCAGTGATCATGTATCACCTAGAAGTTAAGAAAGATGGATTTGAAATCCCATGTCTATGCTATTTTTTAAAAAGAAAGAAATGGATTTATTCAAACCAACCTTCAGCTGTCCTTGATTTTGGTTGGCTCTTAATTTAGATTAGGCTGTACAGAATGGCATTGCAGGCATGAAGTCCATTCCAAAAGACAGTTGAAAAGGCAAGGTTATTTGAACTCCTTGGCACTGCAAGGGGGAAAGATATATCAGGGCGGTGTTAAAAATCAGATATGGAAAAAGCCAACTTGTGAGTCAAATGTCACCCATGGTGGTAATTTAGTTTCTCGCATTAAGTAGAGGGTTGAGTAAGTGGAGGAAGGGGGTATAAATTTCATACTGGAAGATTTCATGAAACACGAATTTTTAGTTGTTAACTTAAAAAATAAAAGACACCGTGGTTAATTAGACTATATTCTAGTATAGCAAATATAAATTGGAATTGCTTGTTTTCAAAAACTATAGTATTTTACTGTCGCCTGTCAGAATCATCCTGACGCTTGCAGTTGTGATGTTTGTGTGCTTGATAGGGAAGCTGTTTTATCCAACTGTGATGTGTCACAAATACAGCATACAGTCATTTTAAGGTAATATACATTTATACATTTGAAGTATTGTATAAGACACAACAATTCAGATATCTAAACATGTTAATCATTAACTTTCTGAAACAATATATTATCAGTTATATAATTATTCACACTCAAAATGGAGACAGGCAACTGATGTGTAAGTTTACATCTTTATTTTAGTGTTCTTTTGGGTGCAAATGGAACAAATTGCCACAGTTGACTCATCACCTCCCAAATAATGATTTACATAAATGTGAAACTGAGAGCTCTGTTCAGGTAAGTAAATAATATTTTCACTTTCTCCCCTGCTTCCTCCCTATCACTCCATTTCTCTTTCTATTTCTCAGCTCTGCTTTCTGTGTTTACTTAATCCTCTAGCAAATTCTCTCCATTTGATGGCAAATTCAGCTACCTACAGCAAGCCAAATTGGTGTTCTCCCTTGGGATGTGATCTAATAAATAAAGAACTTCCCTCTTAGAGACCATAGCACTTCGAGTAAATCATTTTTATTTGCCCCATCTGAGCCATACACCCAGCATTAAGGTGACAAATATGTATGTAATGCTTACATTGATTAGACCCTAACTAGGTACTTGGAAATATAAGTGAAGCCCTAGTCTCCTGGAGGTAAAAGGGAACCAAACAATTAAAACCTAAGCATAATAATGGAAATTATATGGCACTTTAGAACTAAAGAATACTATAAGGATTTGTGATGTTCCCTGTATACAGGGAATCAAGTCTGGTTCTTATACAAGCAAGGTATGCATTCTACCAAAAGTTATATCCCAAGCCAAGATTGTCATTACTATGTTATTATTAGCATCACTGGATAAATTAGTACAGTTTCCCGGGTGGCCCCGGTCAAATTTTTCCTTTTTCCAAACATAGACAGGTATTCAGTATCCTATCAAAAAGTGAATATCTATGAGTCTCCATGAACACATGGCTATCCCTCTGGCTTGGAGGTGACCTTCCTCTTTCTCTTCATGGTCATGTGACATGGGAAGTACCTGGGACCCACATAATATTATGTGCTAAGAAGGCATTAATCTGTTCAATGGCTGCCCCTTTCAATGACTCTGCTTCCTGACCATGTCTATTTAGTGATAACCAAAGAATGAAGGCCATCACAGCCTTGTGAGTTATGCTGTGTTTACAGTGATTGCTTTTGTACTTGTAAATATAGTGGCATTTTCCCAACCATCAGACTCTCTCGCCTGGCTTGTAGTACTTCCGGCAAGAATTAGCAGAGGTGTGAATAGTAGCCAAAATCTGTATGAAGAATTCTGTGCAACAGTTTGGGAGGTGACTGTGAGTGTGGCCTCTACGTGTGCTATCAGCATCCATATCTACAGCCTATTAAGCATATGACCTTTAGCTGTGTTTAGTAGCTTTTAGTCAATTACAGATAATACTCGTGTTACCTATATATCTTTAAAGTATTATGGAAAATGAGGTCATTTACATGAAGCTCTTGGGTCATTGTTTAACACTTAGCAACCGCTTAATAAATGTTTGCTATTAATATGGTTGTGATGAGTGTGAGTGTGCTGAAAGGAGAAGGAAGCAACTTCAGACTGGCAAACAATAGTGCACTGGACAGGAATTATATTGCAGCAGGGTAGGGCATTTCTTCTTTGACACAACCAGGCAGATCCCATACCCAACATCCCATAGTGTCACCCCAAACGCACAGGACTGATCCCTGAGCACAGAGCCAGGATTAAATTCTGAGCACTGCCAGGTATGGCCCAAATAAGAAAGTGTGATGCTCAATACAATTTTTGGAGAGGTTTCAAATCTAAAAGGTGGGGAGGGGGGAGGAGAAGGAATATTATGCCATTTGATCTTCCAGTCACCTGACAAAATAGTGTTATTTTCATGACATTGTAGAGATGAGGTCATTAAGATATATATATATATATATATATATATATATATATATATATATGCATTTCTTGGGATTTTTTCCATGCCTCTTAGCTTCAAAACTTATGCTCATATGATGTTGCTTCTTTCCTTGATTTTCCCACCACTTGATCACTTGAAATACCGTTATTCGTCAATTTCTTCAAATGGGCACCAGTAACATTTCCATTTGTGCCTGTCACGTGCCAGTGTAATCCAATAGCATCTGCTTGCTCCAGAAATATGAAGAGCCTCAAACCGTTCATTCAGGGTCTTGACGAAGAAGACTGAACATCTTGTAGATGGGCGGCCACATGTGATTTTGATGTCCCATGTGATCCAGTTGATAACGGCTCTAGTCCAGCGGTCATCTCCAAATCGCATTATATGTCCAACCCATCTGATTTTGCGACGCCTTGGCAAATGAGACAGCGTGCCTGACTCTTGATCCTCGATGGAGGTTGTAACTTCGGATTCCTTCTCTCATTTGAGTGAGGCATGATATTCCAAGCATAGCTCTTTTGATGCTTCTATGGGAGACCCGAATAGAGTTCTCATCTGCTTTTGTAGGGCCCAGGTCTCTGAGGCATATATTAATGCAGGGATAATGGTGGAGTTGAAGAGATGTGACCAGAGCCAGAGGTTCTTTGTCATTTTAGTTATTTTTTCGATGCTCTTGAAGGCTTTCCATGCGGCTCTCTTCCTCTGCGCAGGTTTTAGGTCATTCATAATGTTAAGATACCAGATACCTGCTCTCCCCATTGCACACAGCCTCAACAGGGCCAGATTTATCTTCAAATTACCATGAATATTCTACCCACCCCTCTAAGAGAGCCTGGCAAGCTACTGAGAGTATACCACCTGCATAGCAGAGCCTGGCAAGCTGTCCGATGTGTATTATATATGCCAAAGCAAGTAATAAAAATGTTTATCTTCCTGACCCTGAAAAAGCCTTAAATACGAAGGCACTAAGAAGGACAAACAAGGAGTGCCTGATAAAATTTTAGGCCAAGCTAGGCTGCCAAAATGAAAAAGAACTAAAATGATTGTACTTTCAATGCACGTACGCTGGCATCAGAAGCATATATCGAGGAGCTGATGGTGCAAGCGCAAAAGATCAAGTACGACATCATTGGTCTAACTGAGACAAGGAGGCATCATTTGCATCACACCGTTGTTGACACTGGAGAAAAACTGGTCCTCAGAACATGCGACGAAAGAGACATCAGTGGCCCCCCGGTGTCCTTGTCAACACAAACATGGCCATGAACATTGATTCATTTGAATGCCTAACAAACCGGATAGGACAATTACAATTGAAGAGATGTGGCCCACTGCCAGCATCCTCATACAAGAAGAAGAAATTGAGAAATTCTACATGGAACTGGAGGGGTTCTGTAAAAAAATTTTTTCATCTTCTACAAGATCATAGTCAGTGATTTTAATGCCAAGATGGGACCGAGAAGATCAGCCGAAGAACTCCACATCAGGACCCATCGCCTAGACTATCTGAGTTCATCATGTCCACCAAGACCATTCATGGGAACTCACAGTTCCAGAAGGCTAAATCGAAACATTGGACATGGGAATCTCCTTATGGACAGTTCCACAATGAAATTGACCACATCATCTTCAATCGACGGTTTTGCCTGACTGATGTTGCTGTCATTCCAAAATTCCAAACAGGATTGGACAACCGTCTCCTTCATGCATAAGTCTACTTGTTGCAACAGGAAGAAAAGGCCGCAAAGTTTAAGAAGAAAACTCCCAGAACGACCACCAACTGGGAACTCTTTGGCACCATTGCTGCAACATGGGAAGATACCATCAATGACTACTCGATGAAGAGTACAACCGACTGGATCAGCACCTCCATGACTGTGCAAAAGAATGCCCAGAGAAAGAAAGACATAAAAGAACGCCTGTCTTCAAAAGCTCATTAGCCAACATGGAACTGCATGAGCCTCAGGCCAACTAAATGCTAACATCCAAGCTTGCAAAACAGTGTAGAGAAGCGATAAAGGAATACCTCAAAGAGAGAAGAGCAGAAATACTGGAAGATGCAGCAGAAGCTGGGAAAAGCATTCGCAATGCCCGCCTGTCCTTTGCCAACTATAAGACCAAGATGACTGCCCTCTGACATCCTGATAGATTTATCACATTTTCCAGAAAGGCAATGGAGAAGATGATCCATGACATCTACTCAGATTTCTTTGATAGCCACATTAACCTTTCCACATACCAAATTCTGCAGGATAGATATGTCATTCCCAAAGTTCTCCTTTCTGAAATCTGACATGCTATTTCTTTGGCAAAGAAGGGAATAGCACCAGGCCCAGACAAAGTCAGATCCGAACAACAGAAGTATCTGCCATCAGTATTCATCAATACACTGGCTCGGGTCTTCACATGCTACCTGTCTGAATGCAAGGTGCCCTCCCAATGGAAAACCACCAGGACAGTTCTACTGTTCAAGAAGAGAGACATTCATGACATTGGCAACTATCGCCCCATCTGCCTGTTGTCTGTCATCTACAAACTGTTCACCAAGTCATCCTAAACAGAATTGGCAGAACACTAGATGAAGGACAACCATATGAGCAAGCTGGCTTCCGAAAAGAATTCAGCACAATCGACCATATAGCTCATTGAGGTTTGTAGCAGTTCAAGATGATGCTCTGTCTCAGGTTCATTGATTTAAAGAATGCCTATAATTTGGCTGACCAAAGCAGTTATCGAAGCCCTACCCAAACATGGTGTTCAAACCCAATACATCAAGATCCTTCATGAGTTGTATCATGGATTTACCACTAGGATCTCACCATTCTATAGAGAAGTGATTATTGATGTCAAAAGAGGGGTAGGGCAGGTGATACCATTTCACCAAAACTCTCAGTGTCACACTCAAGAACATCATGCGACAATTAGAATTGCAAGGAATGGGAGTAAAGATAGACCGGTTGGCATCTAAACCACCTCCACTTCGCTGATGACATCGTTCTAATAACACCGAACATTAGCCAAGTGTCACAAATGCTGGCTGACTTCGACCGAGAATGTGGAAAGATAGGTCTACAGCTGAATCTCAACAAAACTATGTTCATGAAAAAATGAACTAGTTCCAGAGTACCCACTCACTCTCAATGGAACAAACATCTCTGAATGCATCAGTTATGTGTACCTAGATTGAGAGTCAACATGATGAACGACCTAAAACCTGAGCTGCACAGGAGAAAGAGAGCGGCAAGGAATGCCTTCAGAAGCATCAAAGAAATAGCTAAAAGGAAAAAGAACTTCTGGCTCCGGGCACATCTATTCGACTCCACCATTCTCCCTGCGTTAACATACGCCTCAGAGACCTGGGCCCTACGAAAGCAGGATGAGAACGCTGTTCTTGTCTCCCAAAGAGGAATCGAAAGAGCTATGTTTGGAATATCATGCCTCACTCAAGTGAGAGAAGGAATCCAGAGTTCTGACCTCCATCACAGTTCCAGAGTCACAAACACTGTCTGGTTTGCCAAGGCATCGAAAATCAGATGGACTGGACATTTAATGCGATATGGAGACTACTGTTGGCTAGAGCCGTTACCAACTGGATACCACGTGACGTTTGATGGTCAGACTTCTTCATCAAGACCCTGAACGAATGGTTTGAGGCTCTTCGTATTCCTAACACAAGCAGATGGCATTGGGCTACACTGACATGTGATAGGGTCAAATGGAAATGTTACTGGTGCCCGCTTGAACAAATCAATGAATAACGGGATGTCGATTGACCAAGTGATCAAGTGATCATGTTGAGTTCTTGACCTAGGTACACATACTGCTGCATTCAGAGATGTTTTTTTCCATTGAGAGTGAATGGGGCCTCTGGAACTAGTTCATTTTTCATGAAAATAGTTTTGTTGAGATTCTGCTGTAGACCTATCTTTCCACATTCTTGGTCGAAGTCAGCCAGCATTTGTGTCGCTTGGCTAATGTTTGGTGTTATTAGAGCGATGTCATCAGTGAAGCGGGAGGTGGTGTAGTTGCCGACCATCTATCTTCACTCCCTTTCCTTCCCATTCTAATTGTCACATGATGTTCTCTAGGGTGGTGCTGAAGAGTTTTGGTGAAATGGTATCACCCTGCCAAACCCCTCTTTTGACATAGATGATCACTTCTTTGTAGAATGCTGAGATCCTCGTGGTGAATCTGTAATACAGCTCACGAAGGATCTTGATGTATTGGGTTTGAACGCCCTGTTTGGCTAGGGCTTCGATGACTGCTTCAGTCTCCACGGAATCAAAGGCTTTCTTTAAATCAATGAATGTGAGACAGAGGGGCATCTTGAACTCCCCTACAAACCTCAATAAGCTTGGTTACCATGTGGATATGGTCGTTTGTGCTGAATCCTTTTGGAAGCCAACTTGCTCACATGGTTTTCCTTCATCTATTGTTCTACCAATCCTGTCCAGGATGACTCGAGTGAACAGCTTGTAGATGATGGACAACAGGCAGATGGGGCAATAGTTGCCAATGTTGTGGATGTGGATGTCTCCCTTCTTAAACAGTAGAACTGTCCTGCTCATTTTCCATTGGGAGGGCACCTTGCATTCAGATAGGTAGCATGTGAAGAGCCATGGCAGTGTATTGATGAGTAATGACGGCAGATTCTTCAGGTATTCGGGTCTGACTTTGTCTGGGCAGGATGCTGTCCCGCTTCTTTACCAACGAAAAGGCATGTCGGGTTTCAGAAGGGAGAACATTGGGAACAACATATTCATCCTGCGGAATTTGGTATGTGGACAGGTGGACATCTCTGTGCATCCCTTACTGAGACTGTGGACGTCCCAGTAAGGGATGCAGCTGAAGTCACCTCAGTACCCCCTTCCATAATACCCTCGAATTTCCAATTATTCTGTGGCATAAAGTGTTTCATCTTGAAAAACTGTGACCAGGTGTCAGTTACAATTCTGTGAGAAGATGTTCGAAACATGAAATATGAACTAAGGCCATATTAGGTACAAGGCTGGGGAGATTTGGCTAGACCAAAAGTTTATCCCATCTCCTTTTTGGTCTTGGACCTGTCACTTTCTCTAGTTCTTAGCCATGAAAGTGGAATGAGACAATGAACTTGGTTATGTAATAACCAAAAAAAAGTCTTTCCAATGTAATTAAGGGTCTTTCCATGAGATCATCTTAGAATGAGCTTTAAATCATATCACAAGTGACTTTATAAGACAGAAGTAGAGGGCGGTTACCCACCCAGGAGAGACTAATGCATTGTGATGGAAGCAGAGATTACATGGATGTGATCAAAAGCAAAGAAATACTTTTCTGTTATCTAAAGCCTAATATTTCTAGGACTGTATTCCCACTAACATTTCTCAAAAAAGGTGTTTCCTACCTGGCATCTTGGTTTCTGCCAATAAAACCTATATTATGCTTTTGGCTTCCATGACTAGGAGGGAAAGTGGTAAATCCTCATTTTGTAACATGTCATGACAACCATAAAGTAACCCACTGTTCTTGGAATTGGTTATGCCTTGTTCATTCTTGCTGCTCATCTGCAGGACAACGCATGGAGTCTCTCTTTAGTGCTGTTCAAAAATGGAGTAAGATGCTTTTTTTAAAAAGTTTTCAGTAAAATGAAGTGATCATATTTTCTTTAACATATTGTCTTTAATGTTCTCTTCTTTCCAACTTGGCATACGTTTCTGTGACTATCAAGAGTCAACTTTCCTTCCTCTACTACATTCAATTTCTAATCATCTTGTATCTGTTATCCCAAAAGTTAGTGTCAACCAGATCTCTCAGAAACAATATTAATGGTGTGTAAATCATCAGTACATGAGTAAAAAAATACAACAATCACTTGGTAGCACTAATTATATCCATTCAGTAAACATTTCTTGAGAATAACTTTGCACCAACAGAAGGACAACTGTAGAGTATTTGACCAGAGTGGACATTATAGGAATTGTAGTGGGCCACACACCATAAACCTTTTATGTACATGCTCAAGTTTCAGTCACATCAAAATGTAATTTTACAAGCTTTTTTGCATAACCATGTGTGTTCTGAGTACAGTTCTCACTGAATACTTTGTCTTGAACTTAAGAGACATTTTTTGACACTGAGGAAATTGTTGGGACTAAGCTTCTTGGTCTTTCTTTCTCCACATCCCACCAGAATATGCCTGCATTTTCTTTATTCCTAGTCCTCTTTTTGGGATTTGAGGCAAATGTTGATGGATAAAGAAAAAAATAGCATTGGTCAAAAGAAAGAAAATTCTGCTTTGTGCATTACTTTTCCACGTCTAGAACAGAAATAAACTTAAAAGTACTCATACAACTCACACAACATTTGCTCCATCCAACACGTCTTTTCTTATAGTGGAATGAGCTCCCAACCATGTGGCCCAGATCGGAAATCTGACCTATCTCTGCTATCTGTCTTTCATTCATCCCCCTCTTCTTTACGCATTATAAAATCCTTAAAATTATAATCAAATTTCTACTGCCTCACTTCCAACCTTTTCCAAAATCACATCACATTTTATGACTGCCCTGGAGTAGAATGACTCTTCTCATTGCTCCTGAATTTACCACTCTACCCCCAGTCCATCTTTCACATAGTGTCAGAGGGATTTTGTTAACACCTAAAATCATACCATGTCATCCCTGGTCAGAAATCTTACACATTCCACATAAAGTCCACAGCTCTCACCTGGGCTCGATGGTCCTTGATAGCTTGCCCAGTCTTCTTTCAGATCTCATTGTTTTGTTAAAATACATATTTTATTTCCCCTGTCCTTCCCTTTGCTGCCATTGTTCTTGTTTACCACATGTATTGGATGTCCAGCTTTTGCAGTGTTTGGGCACATGCTTGCCTGAAGTAGTGCACTTGTTAAAGCTCTTGCACCTCAGTTGTGTCGTTTGATAGAAGGTGCACACCTTAGTTGAAGTACTCACACACATTGCCTGCAGTTCTAAGGATTTCAGAGAAAAGCAGAGTAGGGATCACAGTAAATCATATTGAGTAGTGCCAAGGATCACGTTCATGACCTCCCCTGACCTCAAACTTGAAAGGCAGATGATCTTGGCACTGAGATACCTATGACCCCTCTCTCATCGTATTGGTCCTTATTCTCTCATCTTACTCCTCTTTCCTAAGCACAGTACTCTTTCTGCCTAATGGCTTGACCCTCTAATGGCTTGACCTTCTTGATGTTCCAGCTCATCTCTTGAGAAACCTTCCTGTTTCCCCAACTGCAGTAGCCCCCATTTTCCCAGTTTGGATCTGTATCTGCTCCTGCATGGTTCTTGGTGTATGGTCCTTCTCTCATACTGCATGGAAAGGTTAGTGAATCAGATGGTGCTATGATCTCCACACCACAGCACCCAAAACAATGTCAGGCAAATGAAAATAAATACTTGATGAAGAAGAATAGACCTGCCGTAGAATCAAAATGGAAGACTTTAAACATCTTCCAAGTCTAGGAACATATGTGTTTTGTGAAAAGCCCAACAAATGAGTCAATTAAATAGTATTTGTAATATTTGGGGTATCTGGACATTAATTGAACTTCTTGGTTGAGACAGATTTTTTCTCACTGTTACTTACTGTTGAGGCAACTGAATCTTAAGCAAAGTGACCGAAGCACTTCTGTGAAGAAGGCAGAGAGTATAGGAATCAGGATAGGATTCTTCTGTTCTCTATCTCTAACAGTGATCGCCATGTATAGCTATATGGCTATTGGATTCTTTCTCTCTTTGGATGTTTCATTTTTTACTTTATCTAGTCATCTTGACTTAATATTCTTTGTTTTTTAGTTTTGTTTTGGTTATGAAGCACAACTGACAGTGCTCAGGGCTTAAGTTCAACTCTGTGCTCAGTCATCACTCCTGGTGGGGTTTTGGGGAGTCATATAGGGTGCCATAGACAGTTTTACTCACTGTTCTGTATCTCCAGCCCCTTAACCTTACTTTTAAGTCTTCTGTTAAATTCTCCTTAATCACAGCATCCAAATTCCATGGCTAGGTTAGGTTACCACATTCTGGACTCGCATAGGTGCCTTTATTCCTCCAACTTGTTGCTTACCTGCAAGTATATTTACTATTTGCCTGCCTTGTTGGAAATTTCCAGTATTAGACCTGTTTATCATATCTCAAGTGATAAATTAATAGTTTTATTTTTATGGTAAGACGCAAAAAGTGAGGGGCCGGAGTGGTAGTCCAATAGGGAGGGTGTTCGCCTTGCACATAGCCAACCCAGGTTTGATTCCTGGCATCCCATATTGTCCCCTGAGCACTGCCCAGAGTAATTCTTGAATTCAGAGCCAGTAGTAATCCCTGAGCATTGCCAGGTGTGATCCCAAAAGGCAAAATAAGTAATTTTTAAAAAAGATTCAAGAAGTGAGAAACTCAAACATAATGTGATCATTTTCTCCTTATCAGCTGTAATACGTACTACTTCTATCCAAAAGTACCTCCAAATATATCTGGACTTTTTTATTTTATGGTCAGCAGAAGATAGTGAAGCATTTTCCCCCCAAAAAGGCATAAGTTTACCAGTTAATTTGTTGAACAGGCTGAGTGGACCTATAGAAAACAGGAAAAATAGAGAATCCCATTTTGTCCATAAGAGCCTGTGTGCAGGTCATGATACTCTCTAGAACTCACTTTATCAAAAAGTTTCTTTATAATATATATGTATCCAGAGATATATATTTAATCATGATCATAATATATATTATGATATTATAATCATAATATTGCTATCTTTCCATTCATCATCTATTGGCTCGAGCGGGCACCAGTAATATCTCCATATGTCCTGTCTCATGCTAGTAGAGCCCAAGGGCAACTGCTTGCTCCAGGAACATAAAGAGCCTCAAACCATTCCATCAGGTCATGGGAATGAGGTCTATAATTGTTACTGGTATCTGGCATATCAAATACGACATGTGTAGCTTGCCAGGCTTGCTGTGCGGGTGGCATACTCTTGTAGTCACCTCTAAATACAGCATTTATTGATGAACTGTGCAGCCGCAAGCAGCCTTGCAAGCTAGGCTGTAATAGGTCCGTCTGCTGGGTGGAGTTCTAACAAGACGGAAGTCCGGATATGGAAAATGGCGGCCCTCATAATTATATATATATTATAATCACGATTGTATTATAATTATGATTCAGAGACTCAGACATATGGGGCAGAGCTGCTGCTGACTCTCCCTGTGCTCAGCTGATCATGAGGCGCCTGGGAGGGAAGGCGATTTCTAGCCCTGGTCTGCCATCCCAACAGAGCCTCACAAGGAGCCAGAGAAACCCCCCAGACCATAGGGCCGCCATTTTCAACATTCATACTCCACAGCTCGTCAGAGTTCTACCCAAGAGAAAAGCCAATCTCTCCCCATTGTGGTTCACCAGTAAATGCACGAGATGAGAGCCTACCACTGAGAGTATACCACCTGCACGGCAGAGCCTGGCAAGCTACCCATGTCGTATTTGATATGCCCAAAAACCAGTAACAGTTATAAACCTCATTCCAATGACCTGAAGAATGGTCTGAGGCTCTTCGTGTTCCTGGAGCAAGCAGATGCCCTTGGACTACACTAGCACGAGACAGGATATTTGGAGATGTTACTGGTGCCTGCTCGAGCAAATTGATGAACAACAGGAGGACAAGCGATACAAGTGATGATGGATATTATATAAATATATATATATATATATACACACACACATATACACACACTGTATCACTGTCTTCCCGTTCATCATTAATTTGCTCGAGTGGGAACCAGTAACATCTCCATATGACCTGTCTCATGCAAAAGTAGAGCCCAAGGACACCTACTTGCTCCAGGAACATAAAGAGCCTCAAACCATTCCATCAGGTCATGGGAATGAGGTCTATAATTGTTACTGGTATCTGGCATATCAAATACGACATGTGTAGCTTGCCAGGCTCTGCTGTGCGGGTAGCATACCTTTGTAGTCATCTCAAAATCTAGCATTTATTGATGAACGCTTGCGCCATGCGAGCCGGGCTGTGATAGGCTGGTCTGCTGGGTGGAGTTCTGACGAGGGGAAGTCCGGATGTGGAAAATGGAGGTCCTCATGGAGTTGGGGGTCATCTGGCTTGTTCTGAGGCTCTGCTGGGGTGGCGGGCCAGGGCTAGAACCTGCCATCCCTCCCGCGTGCCTCATGAGCGAGTGGCTGGGCACAGTGAGAGTCAGTAGCAGCTCTGCCCCCATGTCTGTCTCTGGATCAGCATACCTGGGCCGGATTAAAAAGACTGCAGCAAGGTGGATCTCGAAGAGCCAGGCTGTGATAGGCTGGTCTGCTGGGTGGAATTCTGACGAGGGGAAGTCCGGATGTGGAAAATGGAAGTCCTCATGGAGTGGGGGGGTCATCTGGCTTGTTGTGAAGCTCTGCTGGGGTGGCGAGCAGGGCTAGAACCTGCCATCCCTCCTGCGCGCCTCATGAGCGAGTGGCTGGGCACAGTGAGGGCCAGTAGCAGCTCTGCCCCAGGTCTGTCTTTAGTAGGAAGAAAGATTAAGTGTGTGTGTATATACATATATATATGCACATATAAACATTTATATGCACATATAAACATAGATATATCATATATATGTGTATATGTATATATTTATTGAAATATATATATACATATATATATGTTTATATGTGCATATATATATGTATATACACACGCACACTTAATCTTTCTTCCTACTAAATCCTAAGCCTTTGGTAGTTCCTACAAAGGAAAATTAACCACAAATCATGCATTCTTCTTGGAAGAATCAAGGAAAGCTTTTATGATTTAAATATGCTCCAACTTCTCAATTTCCCTTTTAGAAAAATGTAAATAGTCACAGCTCTGATATCTATATTGTCAGTGCTTAGATAAAACAATTTGAACAGCTGAGTGTTCCATATATCACAAGTTTATAGCCTTAATTATTAGTAGTGCATAGTTCAGTATGCACACACTTTCTTAATTGATAAATTTTTTAGCTTTTATTTCCTGACCTTATGCCATTAACCACTCAAGTAGGAGATAAACATTCTGATAGGACTTATATTCACACTTCAAATCATCAGGAAAATTTGTAGAAAGGCTGAGGTTAGAGGCTTACTGGATCAGAGAAGTTGAGTTGTTTATACTGTAAACCCTTAGCAACTGATTGGTACCATGCTGCAGTAAAGACTTTCCAGATCAAAGCCTCCTCTATCTTACCAATGCCTACTCAGTTCTTTCTGCAGAAGGTCACAACTTGGGAAATCATAGGATTTAATTTCACATTGTAGGGCCACAGCGATAGCCCAGCTAGTAGGGCATTTGCCTTGCACACGGCCGGCCTGTGCTGGCCCAGGTTCTATCCCAGGCATCCCATATGGTCGCCCAAGCACCACCAGGAGTAATTCCTGAGTGTAGAGCCAGGAGAAACCCCTGAGCATTGCGGGTGTGACCCAAAAAAAAAAAAAGATTAATTTACACATTGTAGATTGAGGCTATGATAAAAAAACAAAAACAAACTCGTTACTGGGAGGCAAAATTTCACAGAAGTGGTAGCCAACCTCTGTTCTCTCTGCCCTCTGAATGAAACTTAAAAACTTAGATCTGACTGAGCAGAAGTCTTTGCAGGGAAACAGTTCTAGAAGTTCAGCTCTCAGTTCCACCACTCCTTTGAGGATGCCCCCTGCCCAGAGATTAGGAATGACATGGGAAAGAAGTCTAAAGCCATTGACTTGACTTCCTAATAATGTGGAAGATACAAGTTTGGGGAATGTGATAAGACAGTGTAATGCAAAGGAGGCCTTATGACCTTCCAGACAAGCAAAGGACACCTGGATTTCTGCCCACTACAGGCACCTCATACCCAAGGTTCTTCGTTTTGCATGCTTTAGATGGCTGCATTGGCCTCTCCACTGACTCTGCTTCTCTCTACACCAGTCCTGCTGGACCTTTCCATCAGCCAGTGAGTAGGATTAAGACATCATTTCCACCAGCTAGAGATAGAACCCTGACCACCTCAGGGGCAACAGAGGAAGTGATGCCTGCAGATTAAAAGTGGACCTTTAAATGCACATTTTTACAAAACCATTATCGTGGCAGTGGTTAAATATTCCTGGAGTTTCTCTATTGCCGCAGTCAGAACATCCAGTTCTCCAGCTGGATTGTCAGTGACACAGGCTCCTGTGGACCAGCCTCAGAGCCCATCAGTCAAAGAAGAGCTTTTGTTTCCATGGAAACTTGCAATCTGTGACCCAAATTTCCAGGTTAAATTTTTTTGCTATTTTATCTAATATAATACTCTGACCAGTTGGGAGTTGCCAATATTAGATGAAAATTGGGATGCTTTGTAAAACTTTGTGACTGTTCTCCATCCAGGTGTTACTTTCCTGACAGCAAAGAATAAAGGAGTACTTTGCTGTCCTTTATTCTACAGCCTGTAGTGTGTCTTGATGGAAATTCTATTGGGACAGGATTATCCAGGTCTAAAATAGAAGTTCTGGGGGCCAGAGCAGTAGTACAGTGTATAAGGGAGCTTGCCTTGTACATGACCAACTTAGGTTCAATCCCAGCATCCTGTATGGTCCCTGGAGCTCTACAGGAGTGATTAAGTGCAGAGTCGGGAGAAGCCCATAGCGTTGCCAGGTATGGCCCAGAAAACAAACAACAAAAACAAAACCAAAATTCTTCTTCAGCCATTGCTCATTTGCTTTACTTTCTCTTTCATTGAAACCCTACAGGGCGGGCCCTGCTGAGACTTACTGACAAAAAGCTTGAGAGAATGGGAATCACCCACGAGAATCTCCGGCAGCATATCTTACAGCAGGTGCTCCAGCTGAAGGTGCGAGAAGAAGTCAGAAACCTACAGCTACTCACACAAGGTATCTTGCTGCTTCCTCCTGGGTGGCCGGGAATGAGAGCTGGGAGAGACAAAAATTCTTACCACCACGGCAAAGGGAATGAATGATTCTCATGTCTTATTTATATAATTACTTTCTATTTTGCCCAAAGTACAAATATTAACAGATATGCAAGTAGATTTATTGAAGCACCTTCAGGGCTATCACATAGAGTTATACAGGTTTCTTACTGTGCAGTTTCTGAGAAAACTGTCACAAGATCAGGATATTCCTCCCCTAGAGGTGAACAGTGGAAAGCATGGCTGACCTAAGCTTTCTCCCTCGGTGAGAAATGCCTCAGAGAAATTCTTCTGATGCCGAGGGACTCTGGGATTTGAGTGATTCCATAGTTCATATAACCAGTGAAAATATACCATATAACCAGTTAGTTTGTTGGGGTTTTTTTTTGCTTTCACTGACACAGGGGAAAAAAAAGATTTTTTGAAGTCTGTGTCTGCACGTATGTCTTCTTTCTCTTCCCTCCACTCACCACCCTCTCTTTCTCTCTCATAAAAAGCATATTTAGCATCTTGAAAATACAACCATCCAAAATAGCCTATAGGGAGTTTTAGATAGGGTTATTAAGACTATCTATTCCTAAGAATTATTGCTTCCAAAATCATTAATAACCTCATTATCTTGAGACAATTTAAGAATCCTATAACTAGATGTGACAAAGTGAAACTGGAATTGAAGTAAACATTAAGCTATACTCTACATAACGTGTGTCTGCATAGGTTTTGTTGCTGAGGAGTTTTGTTGTATTGCAGGTAGTACAATGGTTAGGGATCATACACTGGCTCTGGCTTCTGTTCTTGGTACCACATGGTCCTGTGAACATTGCAGCTTGCAGTTCTTGAGCCTCAGGCTCAAACCCCAGCCTCTCCCGGCTCCATCGGAGTAACCCAGGTATCCCCAGCACTGCAGGGTCTAATCAGCATAGCATCCTCGGGCCCATGTGCTGCTGCAGTGGGTGAGAATCACAGGTGGGCCCCAAGACCTCCTGAGCACCACTTGGCCAATTGGGAGGTCAAAAAAAGAGGATGATTTGATTGCCACACCAGGGAAAAAAGACACTTGACTTGCATGTGCCCAACCCCAGTTCCGTTCCCTGTACCATGAATGGTCTACTGAACCCAGAGTTAGGAATAATACAGCATATACCACTTCACCCCCCACTCTAACCTCCCAAAGGATATATTTGCTGTCATCTTCCTCCTTTATTTGAATCCTTCTTGTGCATGATTTTAAATGAAGAAACAAAAAATTTTGAGAGCCTTGGCTATTTTTCACTCTGTAGAATATTGTAACTACGTGCATACTGCATTGGGGAAACTGGGTAAGTCGAATTTAATGTTATTACAATCAGATTAACCCAGCAATAGTCCATTTACCTAAAGGAAGTAATGTTGTTGCTGAAAAGAGACTTTTCTAGAAGGATAAATGAAGGCTTTGAGTGATTGGGAAATAGTATTGTTTATTTGATATGCATTATCTTCATTTTTGTCTCCAGACACACCCAATAGTAAATTTATAGGTAGTAGTACACTAAGGAATCTAAATTTAATATGACATCCTAATATGCCTTTAAGTTTGAAGCAGTAAAATCTCTGGTAGTGGAATCAGTGTTCAAACATTGTATTCCTGAAACAACTTTATTATAAATAACTTTGTAAATCACAGCATTTTAATAAGCATAGTTTTAAAATGAAATAAGTATAGATTCAAAAATATATCTCTCAAGAAAGTCACCAAACTGTGTTTATAAAACTGGAAAATTTTAAATCATCTCAAATTCTAGAAATATGAAAAGAATCAATGGCTCTGTTTAAATTTGTAAGATACGGCCATTAAAGTTACATCTTAAACACTAGTCTACTACTTGGAAAGAAACCTAAGAAGAAATAGGATGGACACCTCTTCAAAAACTAGAAATTAATCTCCTTGTGATCCAGCAATTCTACATTTTTACTTTGGGCATTTTCCCCAAGGGCCCAAAACTCTCTTCAGAAAAGACATTTATAGTCCTATATTCATATTGTAGCACGATTGACAATAGACAAAATCTGGGCAAAATCCACTTTCCAAGCAGAAAGATACTTTCCAAGTATCTTTGACCAGACAAAGACACTGTGGTACATAAACAATTGAGTATGACTCGGCTTAAGATGAAGTTGTGCAGTTTGCACCATGTGGTTGGATCTGGAGAGTAAATATGCTGAGTGAGGTTAGTCAGAAGGAGAGGAGCAGATACAGAATGAACTCTCTCATGTGTTGTTTCTCAAAGTAGTAGAGAAATAACAAATACTCAAAGGCAACAGATACTGAAAAGTGTTCTTTCATAGGAAGGATATCAGTGTAGGGAGAATGGGAGGGTGGGGGCTCAGAGACTGGAGAGGAGAGGGTGGACACCAGGACACTGTTGGAAGAAAGCTGAGTCTGGTGGACAGTGCAGTGTTGGGATATTTCTTGCTTGAGACCCTGCCAGTATCAATATTATAAATCATGGAGCATAAAATTAAAATTACATTTCTAAAAAAAGATAAAAATAGGAATTGAGGGAAAGACCATCTAGAACATTTTATTTATGAAGACCTAATTTTGTAAAATGGCATGCATCTATATGAAAAGATTGTGAATTGCTGTGTCAATATTCAATCATTTTTTCCGGTGGATCTTTGGATACTTTTAATTGTTCATAGTCATTTCTGGCTTCACAACTTTTCAGTGACATGATATTATAGTTAAAATCAGAGACTGCATGCACATTTTCCAGTATCCAACAGCATGGTCTGTTTTGCCAGGCTCTTTTTAGTTTCGGAGCTCTCTGCAGCTCTTTTGTTTCCTTCCTGTGATGACATACAGCATGAGAATAAACTCATCACACAAGCTGCAGACTCCTTGTTCCTTCTGCTACTATCAGCCTGCAGTGTATCTGCTTTGCAAAAATCATTTTCTACAGCTTTCATTGCCCTCGATGCATAATATATACGATTTTTCCTGAGACAGTACTCAAGTCTATTAAGCTAAATATATGTTTGTGTTCTGGAGAGGTAATGCTAAGTTCAGCTTTTTCAATTCGGTTGTTGTCACTTTCTCTAGCTTTGAAAAGTAATATACTTTGAATTCTTTGTTTCCATTCTCCTTAGAAGAAATCGTGTTCTTTAGCTCTTTGATATTTTGCCTACACTCATATGGAGTTGTTTTATTGCTGGTCCTTTACATGTTAAATGTTCGAACTCATTTCATGTCAGGCAGCCTTTCAAAAATCCATAGCCTTAATGAAGGGTTGGTTTCATTTTTTAAGGTAAATTGTTTTTCTGACTAATAATAGAATTTCTAAAAATAGCTGGACTCACCTTAAAATAGTTTGCATCTAGGTCTGCTGTAATAGAAACTAAAAATTCCTTTCTACCCAAATGAACTGAATGGATTAACATATATATCATATGGAAGTTTGTGATAGTGGTGATATGTTGTTTAGGGTGAAATATATAATTTCTAATCTATGCAGATATTAATTGTAGAAAATGATATGGCCAATTAGTACAAATAAAGGTTTCAGACTGTTACTTAGTTTTTAGAAATACTAGAGCTTCTCTCCTAGCGAGCATAATTCACACTGTGACTCCAAAGCAATGCAATTAATTTTGTTTGTTTTTAGCAAATAATTCCCAACTAACACATTTAAATGAGGGCTATTGCCTTCAAAGTAGCTGATCTTTGATGGAAGGGATTTATTTTTTTATTTTAATGATTAAATTTCTCATGCATTTCCTTCTTGCCTTTGAAGATAATTTTGAAACATAAGGTTTAATGGTTGGAGTCAAAAAAGTTTAGGAAAAATCTCAAAACCCATCTTTAGAGGATTAAATAAAGGATGGTATATTCAGGCTCTGTGAAGTGCTGTAAACACAAAAATGAAGAAGAAGAATGTAGAAGGATCACAGAGATGCCATAGAAAATGGAAATAAGCAAGGCGCAGAATAAACTATGGAGTATCCTGTGCTTGCACACAAGAAAGAGGGAAAATAATGCCTATCTGTATGTGCTTTGTTTACATAAGGAAATACTGAATGATGCTAAGAACTTAATACCAGCTGCACCCCAGGGATCGTGGATGAAGAAAAGATGGATTCCTTTTATGGCACTTTTTGTATTTTGAAATGTGTGAGTGTATTAACTATTTAAAAGAATAAAATTTTTAAGAACAAACATGGAGAAAGTGTGAATTCCAGCATTAGCCAGTCCTGATTTTTAAATCTTGACACGAATACCTCTTAGCTTATTGCTGTGTTATTTCAGGGAAATTACCTAATCTCTCTGTGTTCCAATTTTCTAGCCTCTAGAAGAAAGATCAATAAATCTCTTCATTTCATAGGGATGTTGTAACAATTAAATAAGCTAAAACATATGAATCACTCAGCACAGTGTGACAGTAAATGCTAATACAGTTAGCTGTCAGTATAGAGGCCCCCAAATTAAGTCAGGCTTCATTAACTTAAAACAAAGCATTATTTTTATATCTTTCTTGAAATGTAATTTACATAGTATATTTAAAGCATACCATTTAATGATATTTAGTATAGTCACAGGATTGTGAAATCATTGCCGCAATTAATTTTAGAAAATTTTCATCATCCCAAAAGAAACCCAATACCCATTAGTAGTCACTCCCCATTTCCTCCCAAAGCCCCCAACCACCAGCCCTTTGGAAACCACTAATATGCTTTCTGCCAGGTTGCCTGTTCTGAACATTTCCTAAAAAATAGAATCATGTATTCTGTGGTTATTTGCAATTGACTTCTTTCACTTAGGATAATGTTTTCAAAGTTTGCTCCTGTTCTAATCTTGTGTCAATATTTTATTAGCATTTATTGCCAAATATTCCATTGTAAAAATAGACCACATTCTACCTATCTAGCTATCAGTCAATGGAAATTTGGATTACTTCTGACATTAACTGTTATTAAGAATGCTGTTTGAGGAATAGTTTTTGTGTGTAGGCCTGTTATCATTTCTTTTGAGCTTATATTGGGAGTGGAATTGCTGAATCATATGATAATTCCATGCATAACTGTTTGAGAAGTTGCCAGACTGTGTTCCAAAGCAGCTGTGCCATTTTGCATTCCCATAGCGGTGTGTGAGGGTTCCAATTTCTGCACATCCTTGCCAATACTTGTTAATGTCTGTCTTTGATTATAACGATTCTAACATGCATGAAATGGTATCTCATTATGGTTTCGCATATATTTCCCTGTTGGCCAATGATGTTGAGTACCTTTTCAGTGCACTTATTGGCAACTTATGCATCTTCTTTGGGAAAATATCTATTTAGAGCCTTTGCTCTTCTTTTTTTTTCTTTTTAATATGAGTCACTTTTACAGTTAAACTGGGTTCCAGGGCTTCTACAGGCAATGTTGACTCAGGCTGACATTTTAGTCCTCAAACCCATTATGACTTAGGGCCATCGGGATCATATTTGGTGGTCCTGAAAGAACCATGCAGTGTTTGAGGGATTTTTTGGTTGGGGTTTGTGTTTTGGCTCCCATTTCCGTAGTAGAACTCCCTTTCTCAAAAAAAGGACCAAGTCAGTCCTGGGGCTCAAGAGATAATAGGTACTTGCCTTGCATCAACCAAAACCCCTTTCATGCCTAGAACCCCATCTTGTCCCACAGTATCCACAAGGAGTGATTCCTGAACAAGATTTAAGAGTAAACCCTGAGGCACTCCCAGTATAGCAAAAATAAAAAAGCTAAAGTCTTGCCCCCATATAAACTATTCAGAGCTTGCCACCAATTTGAAAGTCAGTTCCAAAATGAGACTTTGAAGATTTTCTGTAAAGGAAAACAATTCTCTGATATGTGGAAATAACACACATACACACAAACACACACACATGCATACACACACATCCATTGCGTCAGATTGTAATCTCCAGATTACCTGCTATCAGTTAATGGAAGCTCCATATACCATGTCACTAAGGTATCTTAGATAATTAAGGATAATTTCCTAACTCTTGATTTTTTTAAAACTGTATTTGGTTTTGTACCAGTCATTTTCGTACTACTGGCCAGGTGTTCCTCAGCAGTGAGAGTGAGAGATATTATAGATACATTTTAACCATAAGGCTCATTTTAGACTGGATTATCTGAGCACTGGATAATTAATTTTTGACTCCTTTTCTCTTGTTCTCCTTTGGACGTTAACCAAAAGTTAAAACTTGCAAGGCATTTCCAAAATGTGTCTGCTGCATACTCTGTATGTATATGTGGTTATAAGCACTACCCATGACCCAAAACTTCTAAAATAGCTCATCCTCCAAAGGCAAATGTGTTCTTCAGCTAAAATCTTCACCTCTGAATTCCCTGCCTTTATTCACAATGACTATGTTACTACCTGACATTTGCAAGCAACATAATCAATGTTTGACCTTACTTTAAGGATATTCCCTTTGGCGCCTTTGAGGTGGTTCTTTCATCCATGCAGTCTTTTGCTCATCTGTGTTAGTCTGTGACATGACCAGGATGTTGATCTGCTAACTTGCATATTCCTACAGGAAACAGCCTTGTCGGGACATCTCTGCTTATCACCTGGGACTACGGTGCAAAGCCAGAAACATGACTAGGTTTTTTCTTCTGCTTGTTCTCATGAGGATGGGAGAAAGATATTTTAGGTATTCATCAAATTAATTATCACAAATGATATATGCAAAAACATCCTTAGTTTTGTAACATGGGGTATTATTTCTGGGAATGAAAATACCCCAAGAATACCTAAAAGCTGTTTTTAATAACCTATGAGTATTAAATATTTACTGTGTCAAACACTACAGTAATTATAGTATCAGTGCCTGACATTTACTCTATCATGATTAGTGTTGTTATTGGTCCCAATTTACATATGAGAAAATGAAGGGCAAAGATTTCAAGAAACATATCCAAAGTCAGACAGCTAAAAGTTGGGAGCAAGAGGGGGAAGCAATCATCGGTACAGAGGGAATACTCCTGCATCAGTGTTTCAGAGGTTGTTTCCAGAGGTGCTCGGGGGGTGATGTGGTGCCAAGGATTGAACCTGGGTTATTTACATACAAACCATTCATTCCATCCCAGAGAGCTATAACTCCAGCTTCCAAACAGCTTATAAAATATACAAGTTGTTTGATTCTAAACAAGCATTTTCCTCTTACTTAAACAAAATTCTGATTTCATCCTCTACCATGCCATTGATCCCTTTCCTGTCTATTTGCCCACACCCTTTGTTTTCCCTTTAGTAATTGCCAATTTAATTTTATAACCTAAAATTTAACTTTGTGTTATTTAACTAATGTGTTTTATTACTTTATTTCTATATATGAGGGGAATCGTAGCAAGCTTTCTATTACACTTTATCACCTTTTCTCTGATAAGTGGGGATTATAATTCCCTTCTTACAGTGATGCCATGATAATGAAATGAGATTCTTATGTGGAAGCCCTATAGCATAGTTCATGACAGAGTCTATGAAAGACTTTCTCTGCAAAGTGATGGGTAGTATTGTGTTGGCAAGAAATATAGTGTTTGTTGTCAAAATGGTAATACTCCCTAGAGCTTTGTACAGATTCAATGCAGTCCCTATAAGGATACCCATGACATTTTTCAAAGAAATTGACCAAACACTCCTGAAATTTGTATGGAATAATAAACCCCCACGGGTAGCTAAAGCAATCCTTGGGTGGAAAAAGATGGGAGGCGTCACCTTTCCCAACTTCAAACTGTACTACAAAGCAGTACTAATTAAAACAGGATGGTATTGGAATAAAACAGACCTATGAACCTATGGAATATAGTTGAGTATCCTGACACCCATCCTCAAACACATATCATTTAATCTTTGATAACAGAGCAAAAAGTATAAAATGGAGCAAAGAAAGCTTCTTCAACAAGTGATGCTGGGAAACTGGGCAGCTACATGTAAAAGAATGAATTTGGACCTCTGTCTAATATCATGCACAAAAATCAGACCAAAATGGATTTAAGATCCACAATGTGTAAGAGAAGGAAGAGAGAGAAAAAGAGAAAAAAGAAATAAATAGAGAAACTGCCATAAAGGCAGACTAAGGAGGGGGAGAGAATTTGGGACATCGATGGTGGGAAATGGACACTGATGGAGGGATGGGTGCTGGAACACTGTATGACCTAAACCCAAACATGAACATCTTCATAATTGTATATCCCATGGTGGTATAATAATTTTTTTTTAAAAATTCAAAAAAAATGAGTTAAAGATATCAATATCAGACCTGAATTCATAAAAGTACGTCAAAAAATACAGGAAAAATCCTCCACGACATTGAGGCTAAAGGCATCTTCAAAGATGAAACACTACTATCAAAGAAACTGGAAGCAAAGATAAACATGTGGGACCTCATGAAACTAAAAGCTTCTTCAAAAGAAAAGAAACTGTGATCAAGATAAAAAGACAGTCCACAGAATGGGAAAGACTATTCACCCAATACCTATCTGATCGCTTCTCAGCCTTTTGGCTAGGATCAAGTGTAGTACCTATCTGATATGGGGTTAATATCCAGGATATATCAGGCTCTGGTAGAACTTTACAAGAAGAAAACAGCCAACCCCATCAGAAAATAGGGAGAAGAAATGGACAGAAACTTTGACAAGGAAGAAATTCGAATAGCCAAAAGGCATATGAAAAAAATGCTCATCATCACTAATTATCAGAAGATGCAAATCAAAACAACAATAAGATATCTCACACCACAGAGACTGGCACATATCCAAAAGAGCAAGGACAAAAATTCCTGGCATGGGTACAGGGAGAAACCCCCGCCATTCCCACCATCCATTGTTGGTGGGAATGTCGACCGGTACAGCCTTTTTGGAAAACAATATGATCATTCCTCCAAAGACTAGAAATTGAGCTCCTGTTTGACCCAGCCATACCACTCCTGGAAATATAACCTGGAGACCCAAAAACACAAAGCATAAACACTATCTGCACTTTTATTTTCATAGCAGCACAGTTCACAATAGCCAGAATCTGGAAACAACCAGAGTGCCCGAGAACTGATGACTTGATAAAGAAACTTTGGTACATATACACAATGGAATACTATGCAGCTGTTAGGAAATATGAAGTTATGAAATTTGCCTATCAATGGATGGACATGGAGAGGATCATGTGAAGTGAAATTAGCCAGAAGGAAAAAGACATATAGAATGACTGCATCACTTGCATGATATATATACATATATATGTATGTATGATAACACACAACACACACACAATATATATATATATATATATATATATATATATATATATATATATATAGATATAGCTTGCAGGTCCTGGCAAGCTACACGTGTCGTATTTGATATGCCAAAAACCAGTAACAATTGTAGACCTCATCCCCATGACCAGAAGGAATGGTTTGAGGCTCTTAGTGTCCCTGGAGTGAGCAGATGCCCTTGGGGGACAGGACGTATGGAGATGTTACTGGTGCCCACTCGAGCAAATCGATGTACAATGGGAAGACAAGTGATACAAGTTAAATAGCTAGCTGGATGGGTGGGTGGGTGGATGGATGGATGGATGGATGGATGGATGGATGGATGGATGGATGGATGGATGGATGGATGGATGGATGGATGGATGGATGGATGGATGGATGGATGGATGGATGGATGGATGGATGGATGGATAGATAGATAGATAGATAGATAGATAGATAGATAGATAGATAGATAGATAGATAGATAGATAGATAGATAGATAGATAGATAGATAGATAGATAGAGATAGAGAGATAGAGAGATAGAAAGAATAAAACCAATATCCAAGGTCAGACAAAACATGGATCAGGACGTCTTGTCAAAGGTGGAATCCACCACAAACGTATAGGAATCAGAGGTTAGGTAATACAGAGAAAGGAACAGTGTGCTAATAATTGTTGAAAGTGATGATACCAGCCTAGACCTGAGCACTAAAACAGGCAAAAAGATCCACATGATAACCTCTAAATGTAGGTATTGTAATCCACAATGTGTAAGAGAAGGAAGAGAAGAGAGAGAGAGAGAACAGATAAAGAACCTGCCATAGAGGCAGTTTAGGTGAGGGAGGAGGAAATTGGGGACATGGTGGTGAGAAATGGGCACTGGTGGAGTGATGGGTGCTGGAACACTGTAAGACCAAAACCCACACATGAACTTCTTTTAATTGTATATATCATGATGGTATAATAAAATATAAAAAATAAAGGAAAAAATAAAGAAAGAAATATAGTGTTTATTACAACTCCTCATCACGCATAAACCAGAGAAATCGTAAGTGGACTGAGCAAAGAAGTATATACCAATAAAACTTTATATACAAACACAATTTCTCGATCTTAGTTTCTTGGACAATTGTGAGCTTTTGTAGTAATCAAAATAGTTTGTTCTTAGTGTCTTCCCTTTAGCACTGCAAAGATTCCTCTCAACCCAGGACTCAGTAGTAGAACGACTGGCTTCTGGGGTATGCATTTTAATGTCTTCCTTACCATTGCATGTGTTGTAATGTGTGGACAATGTGAAGATGTAAAATAGCAACTGAGAAGGCCTGAAATGTTCAAGGAGTTGAAAAAAATGAAATATAAGGCATACGAAATAGTAAATGTCGCAGTCTTCACACTTCTTTTTTTAATCAGTGCCTACACAATGAAAAGAAAAGAACAAGATTGTTTACCAGAGCCTCTTACAGTTCATTAAACATCGGTGTGTCCCCAAGGACTTTTTCCCACGTTCTGCAAATATATGTGTCAAATTTTAGTTGAGAATTGCATAGCCAGATGGACTTTCCCAAAACTCCATCTTTTGAAATTTCACAAATGAGAAACACTACTTTCTAATCCAAGGAGATTTTTCAGATTCGTGTGCACAGGCTGGGTGTTTTAGTCCAGCTACCCCCTCAGTGATACTTAAGCAACTGAAGTAGGCCATCTGAATTGAAATAGGCCATCTGGTCCACCACTTGGCTTAAAGAAGGAAATCTTTATAGAACACTGCAATGGACTCTGAGAAATGTTTCAGTCTCATTTTACAGATTTGGCATCCAAGACCTGAAGAGGATTAGAGGATTGTCCATGGCTACAGTTAGTTAATACCATAACTGAAACTAGATCCTAGGTCTCCTAATTCCCAGACCATTATTCTTTTTTACTACTGGTCTATATTCAATATAAGTACATATTAATGTGTGTAAGAACATTGTGTAATGTATAAAATATACCACAAAATTCACCTCTTTTAGAGTATAGATCTTTAAAATGTAGATAGTTGTGTAATTGCCCCATGTCAAGGTTATAAAAGGTCCATAATTCATAATTTTGTTCTTTCTGGTATCCCTTTGTTGTCAGCCCCTCATACTACCCGAAACTATAAGCCACTAATAAGTTTGGCCCCTTTAATTTAGCTTTCAGAATGTGCCATAAACAGAATCATAAAGTCTGGCTTCTTTTGCTTACTCTAATGTATCAAGACTTACAAAGTTGGTCTATGTACCACTATTTCATTTTCATTGCTATAATATGATAATATTCTAGCATTTGAACATATCACAGTTTGTTTTTACTTTCCTCTGTTGAGGGACATATGGGTTGTTTGCCGTTTGGGCAAATAACTAATCAAGCTGCTATAATTATTGGTATTTTTTTCTGCTAAATATCAGTTGTCATTTCACTATGCAATTTCTAGAATGGGAATTTCTGGGAGAATCACAAGTATGTGTTTAGTTTCATAAGAAACTGCCAACTGGTATAGTTAAGACAATGAAAGGAAAATAGCAATATTAATATTAATAAAAACTAACTTGAAGCCATATAAAAATTGATATTTTCTATTAGTAATCACTTCTTTGTAAAAGTCCTACCTAATACTTCCTTTAGTTACCACCATCTTGAGAAGATTCTGCTTTCCTTTGTTTTCTTGATATTGTCCCAAACTGTGATGAGGCCAGATATGTTTACAGTTCCGTTATATGTTGTATTTTAGTATTTTTCAACATCTCAACTATCATTGAGAAATGTTTCCTTTAGTTTTTGCCCCTTTATTTTTATTTTTCCCCCTTTACTACCCCTTTTCTTTATTATTTTTTAGGAAAAATATAGTATTTTCAGATTCTGGGAAGGAAGATAAAAGTCAATCAAATTCCTCTGTGACAATATCTGGGATGTAAGTGTTGTGGCCTTTCCAAGTTCCTTTCAATCTACATACTAAAATTTCCAGGTTCCTTCCCCTCCATCGTGTCGAGCCCGGTTTCCCGCCCAGGAGCTGCTGGCGGGCCGGCATCCAGAGTCTCGCAGACGGCTCGGGAGGCGGGAGCCTGGCTCGCGCCGGGCCTCTGCTGACCATGGAACCCCGAGGAGGGCAGATGGGCTTTGGGAGTGGGCCCGTCGCCTCCGGGGGTCCCGGAAGCAGGGGGATGGGACTCGTCCATCACACTAGCCACCATTTTCGTTGTCCGGACGCTGGGAAAATGACCCACAACCAGAGGACCAGCAAAACCAGTTCGAGCCCAGGGCGGCTGCGCTGGGCCACTAGGGTGGTGAAACAATGATGTGTTTTTGGTACACTGCATTCCGAGAACAGCAGGAGGGTTTTCTGGGAGGGAGATATACAGAGGAAGGAGATGACATATAGAGCCCACTGGGTGGTTGGGATTCGGGAGGGGGAGGGAGATGGGACGTTGGTGATGGGTGATGGGTTCGGGTGGAGGGTGCATGTTGGAACCCTGTGGAGCCAGGACTCTACATGAGCATCTTTCAATTGAAAAAAAGGAAAAAGGTGGAAAAAAAAATAAAATAAAGAACCTGCCATAGAGGCAGATTAAGGGAGGGGAAGGGAATCGGGGACATTGGTGGTGGGAAATAGGCACTGGTGGAGAGATGTGTGCTGGAACACTGTATGACCAAAACCCAAAACCCAAACATGAACATCTCTGTAATCGTATATCTCACGGTGGTATAATAAAATATTAATAAAATTAAAAAAATAAATAAATAAAATAAAATTTCCAGGTTCCGTGTGTCTTTTATGAAGTTGTGCCACTAGTAGTGCCATTATAGTAGGGTAATGACATGTGTTCTTGACAGAAAAGCACAGCCACATTCATGGATTAATGTAGCAATTTTGACTTTGCTGAAAAGAAATAGAGAAATATAACATGCTTAATTAACATGCCATAACTTAAGTTCTGAGCATTGTATAGTACCTTTTTTTCCCTGTGTCCTTCTTTAATCCACCAATTCTCAAGGCATATGTACAGCACCCTTCTTGCATTAAATTTCTACACACCATCCTGAAGGAACCACACACAAATACTTGTGTCCCGTCCAAAAAGACAAGACTAGTGTCCATGTGCCAGTTCTTTGCATACGTCTCTTTTCCATTAACACTGGAAAAAAAACTGACATTTTCTTCCCGGTGTTTCTCAGTTTCTCTGCAACTCTAAGATTTTGATTCTCTTGGTTCTTCTTTTCTTCTTCTCTCTCTCTCTCTCTCTCTCTCTCTCTCTCTCTCTAATATTTCATTCTTAGTGACTGTCTTGCCACTCGCAGAATTGATGAGCTCTAAACATGGGTTTTCTGGTCTCTTTTCCCATGCTCTTTGGAGAGGTCTCCATTCTGATTGCTTGACTACCACCTACTTCTAAATGATGCTCAACTATGCCTTAGATCTCCTTGAAGCTTAGATTCTCATAGTAATTCTCTAAATAATTGAATCCTGAATTTTTCACAGGCATCTCAAATACCTTCACTCTTTCAGTCACACAAAGTAAAATTTCAGAGTCACTTGTGACAACTCCTTCCCTCACCACTCATATAGAATCAGTGATCAGATCTTCTGAACTCTGCTTGTGAAATAGGTTTCCACTCTACCCATCTTGATCACCATCCTTTCAAATGTGTTAATTCTTCCCTCTCTAGCTCTTCCCACACCATTAGAACAACTTGCTAGTTATTTGCTCTCTAAACTCTTCCCTGTACCATTCATTTTCCATTGGCTAACTCCCTACCTCTATTGCCAGAATATAATTTGAATATTTTTCTTATGACATTTTTCCCTCCTTGAAACATTTGATGACTTACAATTCCATATAGAATTAAATTCTAACTCCTTAGCTTCTCATAGAAAGTTATTCTAGGCATTTCATAGATGTATTAACTTTGAGCAAGTTACTTGGCAGAAAATAAGATTCCTCACCTGTGAAAGAAGAGATAAGATCTCTCCAACAGGATTGTTATGAATATGCTATGGGAAAATCTCATGAAAATGACCTTGCCTTGATGAAATACCACCTCATTTAAGAAGACTTACTTCATCTCTGCAAAAGCACTTCTTTTCTCCTCTGCATTACTGAAAATTCTGTTTATGGTGGTAATGTTGTATTCAATATACAACATCCATTTGTTCTTCCATCCAATGAGCACCAGCCTGTGTGGTAGCTTGTAAGGATAAATAGAAGCAGACAATCTAGTGATGAGGACAGGATAAGTATGCTATTATGGAGACGTACAGAAGAAATATAATGGTACTGAACTGAAACTTAACCCCACCTGGGTTGAGATGGGATAAAGCAAGATTTGCCAATGATGTGATACATGATTTTGAATTCAAGGGATGCAAATCCTGACAAATTGACAAGGTCTAGCATGTGGTAGGAGTAGCCTGAACAAAAGTGTCTGTGGCATGCTGCTTCCCCGTCCTGTGTTCATGGGTGGCCTCAGCTGGCTTCTGATTTTGCTTTGCTCTCTTAACTCCAGCCATAGTGACCAGCAGAGAGTCAGTCCTCTGCTTATTTTTACAGATTTAAATTTAATTGTAGCACTTTCCTTTACTACCTCATTTTCAACTTACATTCTCAAAGCAGTGAATGTGATATAAATTTTTATGGATTTGTAATAAAAGTGCAAGAGCAGCAGCAAACCCGTTGTGTATCATCTATGACCAAATTGCTAGAATTTATTTTCTTCTATTTTCTGGTGATTTTAAGGATTAGCTTAATTAGTAAAGTTGATAGCCAAGGCTCAAAATATATGTACTTTTATCAAGAGCTCTTAAATATCAACTTGCCTTGAGTTGTTCTACTTTATATTTTTAGTTCTTAAATGGTCTCCCAAGTACTATTGTCAAATAACTGTAAAGTGTCTTTTCTCTTAAAACCTAGTTAACTGCCCAGGGCCTCATAGTGATAAGAATGTTGGGTCAGTAATTTTATAGGATTTTGTGCAGATTTTTCTTCAGTAATTTGGGTTTTCATTACAACTTCCTCCTTTAGCTACTTGATTTTTGACCTGCCAACAGCTTTCCCTTACCAGCAGTCTCAAAGATAGCATTTCTTCTTGGACTTTCCAGCACACTCCAAAATCTTCATACAAATTTTCTGGTCAGGACTATTTCCAATTTTATCAATATTGGGGTCTTTAGAGAAATTATCTTGGTATAAACTTTATATTTCCTTATGGAATTATTAGATTCACTAATCAAATCACTGATTATTAGTATTGTAACATGTATACCTTAGCTAAGATCCATTTCTATGTAATTTTTTTTTGCATTTATTTATTTATTTATTGCTCTTTTTTTAAAGTTTTTTTTTACAATTACAAAGATATACAATCTAAAAGTTCAAATTTGGGTTTTGGTCATACAATGTTCCAGCACCCATCCCTCCACCAGTGCCCATCTCCCACCACCAATATCCCCGGTTCCCTCCCCCTTCCCCCAGCCCTCCTCCATGACAGGTTCTTTATTTCTTTCCCTTTCTCTCTCTTTCTCTTTTCCTTCCCTTCCAGACAATGGATTACAAAACATACATTAAAGGGTTGTCATTTGTATCTTTTTGCCTCTATTTAATGCTCAGTTCTAGGTTGGTATTAGTACCCTCGACAATTGTTAGCACACTGTTCCATTTTCTGTCTTACCTAGCCTCTGATTCCCACACGTTTGTGATAATTTCCACCTTTGACAAGACCTCCTGATATATGTTTCACTTGACCTTGGATATTGGTATCATAATATGTACATATATATTTATGTTATGCAAATAAATGTAGTCATTCTGTATCTGTCTCTCTCCTTCTGGCTAATTTCACTCAACATAATATTCTCCATGTCCATCCATTTATAGGCAAATTTTATAACTGCATTTTTTTCTAACAGGTGCATAGTATTATAGGAACTGCATTGAATCTGTACAGAGCTCTAGGGAGTATTACCATTTTGACAATGTTGATTCTCCCATCCATGAGCAGGGAATATGTTTCCATTTCCTTGTGTCCTCCTTTATCTCTTGGAGCAGTGTCTTGTAGTTTTCTTTGTACAGGTCCTTTACACACTTGGGTAAGTTGATTCCTAGGTATTTGATTTTCTGTGGCACAATTGTGAATGGAATCCTTTCCTTAATATCCCTTTCTTCTCTTTCATTATTTGTATATAGGAAAGCCACCGACTTTTGGGTGTTGATTTTGTATCCTGCCACTCTACTATATGTGTCTATTGTCTCTAGGAGTTTTTTGGTAGAGATCTTAGGGTTCTCTAGGTATAATATCATGTCATCTGCAAATAATGATAGCTTGACTTCTTCCTTGCCTATCTGGATGCCCTTGATGTCCTTTTCTTCTCTGATTGCTATGGCAAGTACTTCCAGTACTATTTTGAATAAAAGAGATGAGACTGGGCAACCTTGTCTTGTCCCTGATCTCAGGGGAAGGCTTTCAACTTTTCCCCATTTAGAACGATGCTTGCTGTGGGCTTTTGGTAGATGGCTGTAACTATCTTGAGGAAAGTCCCTTCAATTCCCATTTTCTGGAGGGTTTTAATCATGAACGGGTGCTGGATATTGTCAAATGCTTTCTCTGCGTCTATTGATAGGATCATATGGTTTTTATTTTTTCTCTTATTGATATGATGTATTATGTTGATTGACTTGCGAATGTTGAACCATCCTTGCATACCCGGGATGAATCCTACTTGGTCATGATGTATAATCTTCTTGATGAGTCTTTGGATTCTGTTTGCTAGTACTTTGTTGAAGATCTTAGCATCCGTGTTCATCAGGGATATTGGTCTGTAGTTTTCTTTCTTTGTGTTGTCTCTCCCTGCTTTGGGTATCAGGGTGATTATGTGCCTCATAGAAGCTGTTTGGGAGTGTTTCTGTTTCTTCTATTTCCTGGAAGAGCTTGAAAAGGACTGGCAGTATGTCCTCCTTAAAGGTTTGGTAGAGTTCACTAGTGAATCCCTCAGGACCTGGGCTTTTGTTTTGGGCAGACTTTTAATTACTGTTTCAATTTCCTTGATGGTGATAGGCTTATTCAGGTATTGAAGGTCCTCTTGTTTCAGCCGTAGGAGGTTATAGGACTTCAGGAATTGATCCATTTCCTCTAGATTCTCGTGTTTCATGGCATACAGGCTCTCAAAGTAATCTCAGATGATCTTTTTTGGATTTCTGTGGTTTCTGTTGTGATGTCACCATTTTGTATTTCTGATTCTGTTCATTTGGGTTCTCTCTTTCCCTGTCCTTACAAGTCTTGCTAATGGTTTGTCATTCTTGTTTATTTTTTCAGAGAACCAGCTCTTGGTTTCATTAATCTTTTTTGGATTGTTTTTTTTTTTTTTGGTTTCCAACTCATTGATTTCCTCTGTAAGTTTTATTATTTCCTTTTTTCTGCCTGGGTTGGGCTCCTTTTGTTGGTCTTTTTCTAATGTCTTCAGCAGTGTAGTCAGGTTATTTATGTGGGCCCTTTCTTGTTTCCTGAAGAATGCTTGCAGAGCTATAAACTTTCCACTTAACACAGCTTTTGCCGTGTCCCACAAGTTCTTATAGTTGGTGTCTTCATTTTCATTTGTTTCCAGAAATCTTTGGATTTCCTGATTGATTTCTTCTATGACCCATTTGTTGTTCAGGAGTGAGCTGTTCAGTTTCCAGGTGTTTGGTTTGACTCCCTGTTTCTGTGTACGGTTAACTTCCATTTTCAGTGCATCATGGTCTGAAAAGATAGCTGACACAATTTCTACCTTTTTTTATTTTATTGAGGTATGCTTTGTGGCTCAGCATGTGGTCTATCTTGGAGAATGTTCCATGTGCACTAGAGAAAAATGTGTATTCAGCTTTTTTGGCATGAAAAGCCCTGTATATATCCACTAGCTCTCTTTCTTCATTTCTTCCCCTCAGGGCCAATATTTCCTTGGTGAGTTTCAGTCTTGTTGATCTATCCATCGTTGATAGAGCAGTGTTGAAGTCTCCAACTATTATTGTGCTACTGTTAATGTCTTCTTTGAGGTCTCTTAGCAGTTGTTTTCTGTATTTTGCTGGCCCCTCGTTGGGTGCATATATGTTTAGTAGTGTAATTTTTTCCTGGTGTACATACCCCTTAATTAATAAGAAATGGCCTTCGTTGTCCCTTCTAACCTTTTTCAGCCTGAAGTCTATATTATCTGATACTAATATGGCCACACCAGCCTTTTTGGAGGAGTTGCTTGCTTGGAGAATGGTCTTCCAACCTTTGACTTTGAGTCTGTGTTTGTTCTGATTATTCAGATGTGTTTCTTGTAGACAACAGAATGTTGGGTTCAATTTTTTAATCCATTTTGTCGCTCTATGTCTCTTAATTGGTGCATTTAGACCATTGATATTGAGAGAGATTTATTGTCATCGGATTTTGTGCCATCTTTCTGTTTGTGCTTGTTGTGCTTTTTGGGTTTGGTCATATTACAGTAGACTCTTCAGTCCTTTTAAAGTTGGTTTTGAGTCCATGAAGTTCCTTAGTTGTTGCTTATCCATGAAGTTGTGTATCTTTCCTTCATATCTGAATGTGAGTCTGGCCGGGTAAAGAATTCTTGGTGAGGCCTGCAGTTCATTGAGCCTTTTCACAATATCCCACCATTGTTTTCAGGCTCGGAGTGTTTCATCAGAGAAGTCTGCTGTAAATCTCAGGGATGCTCCTTTGTATGTGATTTCCTTCTTTGATCTTGCTGCTTTCAGTATTCTATCTCTATCTGTAGTTTTTGTCATTTTAATTAAGATGTGTCTTGGAGTATTCTTGTTGGGGTTTCTTTTAGCTGGTATCCTACGGGCCTCCTGGATCTTGAGGCAAGCGTTCTTTAGTTCCTGGAACTTCTCAGCAAATATGGCTTTGACAGTTTCTTCTTCATCAGGGTTTTCTTCTTGCCCTTCTGGGACCCCAATGATCTGTATGTTGTTTCTTCTGGCTTCATCCCGATTGTCTCTTGTTGTCTGTTTGGTAATTGTGAGTCTTTTTTTCTATCTTCTGGTGTTGTGTAGAGAATCTTTAGAACTCATCTTCGAGATCACTGATTCTTTCTTCAGTAGCTATTATTCTGCTACGATGGCCTTCCACTGTGTTTTTCATTTCATTTACCTCATTTTTAATATCTGTCATTTCCATTTGCATTTTCCTCACTTCTTCTCTCATGTCCTCTTGTATTTTATTGATTTTGCATTCCATTTCTTCTTTGAGTTCCTTATGTATCCTTAACAATTCTTTCCGAAATTTCTTGTCAGAGAGGTTATACAACGCATCGGTATTGCTTAGCTCATCTGGACTAGTGACTTCACTCACAGAGCTTGACGGAATTTTGCGTTGCTTTACCATTATGACTATTGTAGGTTGCAAATGTGAGTTCTTGGGTGACTAGATAGTACAATTAGTAGGTGTCTGGGCTGTTTGCAGAGTTTGGGTGGGTGGCAACATGTAGGAACAAAGGTTCACTGGTACCTCATGCAAGATAGATAGTAAGAGGATTGAGCAGATGCTAGCGCGTCTGCACGGTTTTGAATTTTGGGATGTGGGTGTAGGGTTCTGGCCTGTTCCCTGGGGCTGATTGGGTCGCGGAGATGCAAGGATCACACACACACACACCTGTGGGGAGGTTGCAGACATTCCCGGAAGCGCAGGGCCCAAGGGTTCGGGATGAAACCAAGGCAATTTGCCTTGGTTCCTGTTGATGGAAGTTCCAGCTGTCCCTGGGGCTGATTCGGTCCGCAGAGACGCAAGGATCACACGCACTCCTGTGGGGGAAGGTTGCAGACGTTCCCATTTCTATTTAATTTTTAATCTAGGCATCCATTTTGACTGGCTCATTGAAAAAGTTTCTTTGTTTGAAGTGATTCTTGAAATAAACTCACATTTGCTGCATTTTTCCTACTATGGAAATGTCTGCTGTGAGTGTCCCTGATGTCCTGACCAGGAAAGAGAATGAACAGCATCAGAAGTAGCAACACATTCTTTTTTTTAAATTTGAACATAATATCACCTGGGATATTATTTCCATTGTTTCAAATTTCCTAAATGCTTCATAGCTGCCTCTACAGAAATTGCCGCTTCTCATTTCAATTTTGTAGGTATAACAAACAATATATTGGATGTCTCACGGTTGAACAGTTCAGGATGGCCATAAGGTTATGTTGCTCTGTCACCAACGGACATAATAATATAGGACCAACCTTAGATCCAGAAGGAATGTGTCAGGCCAACTTCTAGGACTATTTGACCTTCAAACTGAACCTGGAGTTCTAATTAGTCAGGGTGTATTTATTTTCTCTTTAATCATAGAACAATAGATAATTGCTAAGATGATAAGAAGTCTGAAGAAGTAAGCTTTTTTATAAAAAGTATTTTTATTTAGTGTGTCCATTTGCTGCCAGTTGTCTATGTTTATTACCAGTTTAAGGAATTCAGGAATTTTTTACCACAGTGCTCAGATATAACCATTTTACAGGAAGACACTCAGAAACAGACTACCTTAGTAGGCAAGGACCTGGTGTTAGTTATGCCTTGAGGGAGGCAGGAAGCAGCCGTACTTCAGGATTTCCAGGAATGAGGAAGTCAAAAGAGAAAGAATCATTAACCACAGGGAATTTGAGGTGCAGACACAGAAATAAAAATGTCCCAATTGGAACAGCCTGTTCTGAGGCCAAGGGTGAAAGGAACCTCGATAAGCACAGGCTTATGTGGACAGTTCCGTAATTAGAGAGGAAGGAGGAAAACAGTATGAAGTAAGGTTAGAAAGGAGAAAAGGAACCTGGTGGTGAAGTGATTGCCTGCTTGCTTGCGCTCCATAAGTTTACTAGGAAAACTGTGGATCTAGGAAGGATTCTGAAGGAGAGAACATCCTAATCAGATTTGTGTAACAAAACTGAGAAGGCTTCAGTGGAGCAGAGCGAAATAGGAGGCTAGACTTTCAGTAAGAAGCTGTTGCATTATATAATCTGTGTTAGAATAATGACAACATGAAGTAGGCTGGTGGCATGAGGGTGGGAGGAAGTCCACTCCAGAGACTAGGCTGACTGCGGTGGTAGATTCAAGTATTGTCACTTCCCTGCACCACATTCTCCTCTCCCAAATCCATGATTGTCTGGACACTAGAATAGTCTGGGCATGTGTCCTCAAAGTTGTGGATTTCTGCCCCTTCTCCCCAGACGTGTCAAATTATAGACATTCCAGTGCGGAAGTCCATTGTTATCTTTTTACAACTTGACTCCACCACAGTTAACTCTCACATCCGTAAGTCTGAGGGTCATTCCTTCACTGTGTTGATTCCGAGCATATTGCCAGAAGTTTTAAGCTCAGCCCTCTTGTAGCATCAAAATAAAATTCCCTTCAGCCTTAATGAGTTTGCTTGTCAAGATAAAGTGAATTAGTCCTGGGAATGAATATAATTGCTCACCATAAAACCCAAAATGTAGTGGAGACCTCACCTGACAGATGGTATCCCCAAATTCAATAGTACATCCTCCACAGTTCTCAGAAGACAAGGCCACTGAAATACTATCTTTCCTACTATTTTCCACTGAAACACTATCTAGTCCTTATCTAGACTTCTAGGCAAAATAAAATAAATTTTCTTAGGTAGAGTCAGAGGAAAATACTTTACACCAAGACCTGAATACCTCCTGAGTGTGACAGGTAGCAAGGCAAAGTTGCCATATATGATCTTTTGTAAAGATAGAGAAAAGAAAAGAATACTGCTTCCATTGTATGAAGGATGGCTTAGAGATTCATATTTGTAACCATCAAGGTTTCATAAAGCTTAGCAGTGGTTTTCAGAATCATTGATATCTAACATTAGCATTAAATACTGCATTTAACTCTGACAAAAGCGCAGGCTACCTATGTGTTTTCAATTTAGTACCAGAGGGGTGGTGAGGAACCATTACTAGTTATGCACATATTTTCACATCTGGTATTTAAAATTTCATTGGCATAATAATTGTGCAAATTATTGGGCATCTTCTAAACTGATGTCCAAGAAAGCACTAGACAATTGTCTAGAAGGACTTTATTGACACGAAAACTGAGGTTTTGGAATTTCCTCTGGAAAGGGCTTGAGAACGACTTCCACGAGAGAGTTGTAGTCTGGTTTATGCCCTGCAGTTGTTATGGTGTAACTGTTTAAACATATTCTAGCAGTTTTTATGTAACTAACTAGTAAATATTCATGAGAGGGGATGATGAACAAGCATAGCTGAGGAACATTCAATGAACATACATCATTTGCATATACAGAAAATGGCAGGCAACCCCATAGAGTGTGTTATTTATTTTGAATTTTTGTCCATATCCAACTATGTTCAGGGGTTACTTCTGAGACACTCTACATTCAGGGATCACTCTTGGCAGTGATTGGGAGACAATATGGAATGCCTGGGTTGAGCCTGGGTCAGCTGCATGCAAGACAAGCATAACCCACTACAGCTTCAAAGAGTGCTTTTCAGAATGGTCAAGTAAGAGGAAGGGGACTAGAGATTAAAATAAGTTTCTAATATACTATCTAAACAGAGGCTTAGGGTCTTTATCAGTGCAAAAATATTCTTAAATTCCCACCTTTGCCCAATTGAAGCAAATATAATGCAGCTAGCAGCTTCTTCCAGAGGGCTTGTCATACTTATAAA
>JAJIBD010005269.1:0-22050 GCA_021461705.1 Cryptotis parvus
TGGAAAATGGGTGGACTTTGAATATAGTGTGCTCAATGTCAATATGTTTCAAGGACTAATGTTAAAGTTTCCTTTTTTAATGTTTTGCTCACATGTATTTGCAGAAAAGAACTTCTGCTGCAGATTCTTTCTATGTTGCTCGAGGCTTTGAACTCTGATCACAGTGCTCATTACAAAAATGTTTGCTAAATCAATAAAAAATTGTTTTTCTAATGATTCTGTTCACAGGATGAGATATTGGAATCCAGTAAACTTGCCCACAGTGCTCAATACTCCGAGACTCCTAAAACAGTGCTCGCTAAAAATTTAATAATTTGCAAAAAAGTAATTTTTCCCAATGCTCTATTCACAGGAAAAGACACTTTCTCACCATCATTTGCCGGCTTTATATTCATGAAGCGCTTGACTCGTTACCATTTATCACCCTAAATGGGTCACATATACAGCTGTAAGATATTGATCGATCAAATGTATGTCGTGTGTGTATGTGTGGCCACCATTACTTTTGTGATTAATGTTGTGTCTATGTTATGTCTCAACTACTACCTTCTCAATTTCTGACCACTACAAACCTCTATTACATTCATCAGCTCCACTGCTGATCCACTAAATTTATCAATTTTAAAATCATCAATTCTCATACTTATTTCCTGCTCCACCCATGTTGGAGCTTCTTTATGTTCTTCTCTCCATCCCAAACTTGGATCCCTACAAAGCCTAAAATGTCTACTTGTGATTAACCTTGAAAAGTGTTTTTGTCTCGCCTAAAATTAAGCTACAGGTACAGTTACGGTGCCAGTGTCCACTTGCTAAAGAAGCCCTGCAAGAGCGCCACACCGATGTTCCAGACACCTGCTCCAGTGCTCAAGACTCCTGTTCCAGAGTTCGAGATATCACACCGATGGTCCAGACACCTGTTCCAGCACTCAAGACTCCTGTTTCAGAATTCGAGATACTTGTTCCAGTGTTCCTGAGACCCGATCCAGTGTTCCTGACAATCCAACGAGTTCGTGATCGCTGCTCTCCAGAGACTCATACTCATATGATCACTACTATTGCTGTTCCAGAAGTAGCCCCACAGACTTTGTTCCAGACACCCGACTTTACATAAAATATAGCAAATTGACTCTCAAAAAATTATGGACAGTGCAAACTATAGTCCGTTATAATCAGACAGCTAGAAACACTTTGTCTTGAACTTTGCTTTGGGTCCAAAACAAGTTAGGATCCTAAAGTAACATGTATTATCATTTTGTAATTCGAATTGTTTTTTTCTTATCTTAATTTTCTGTACATTACTAAATATTTCTTACCTTTTCAATTTTTATTAGTAAACTAATCAGGGGAGTTGTTGCAGGACTCCTTTAAGGGCCACTGCATTTTGGCTCAAGACATTAGCACAGTAAAGGCCCTAGGTGAGATGCAGGGGGGGATTACCTAGGGCATTGCACCCTCCCTGCTTTCCATAACAATGGGAGGAAGGTCTGAGTTACAGGGATATAAACTAGCCGGTTCCCGCTCTTCTGGTCTTCTTCCTTGTGGGATCTCGCCTTGTGAGCGTTTATTCCCCTTGGAAGCTTTTACATGTGGTGGTCGCCATCTGGGCCTACATGTGGCTGGGGTTCTAGCCTGGAATCCTAAGCATCGGGTTTTTCCTTTTGCTGATTTGTATGCCTGAACCTGTGATAAGTAAAGCCTTTTAAAACTGCGTCAGATTCCTGAGTTTTCACCCGTTCACCGGCTTTTGGAAGTAGAGGGAACTCGCTTCCGGCACTGTCGGGGACCCCGCGGAGCACCCCCGACACCTTCCACCCATAAATTTCTCTTTGGACTAGAAAGACTGCTCCAGTAACCTCATATTTCCCCTTTAGGTGAATTTTTACTTTATGCTACAAATTGATCAACCCTGAAGTGCTATGTACCAACCCTCTAAGGGTTCAAGGCCATTTTCCCTTCTCTTTATCTAACCAGGTTACGATGACCCTGCTATATTTCCCAGTCAGCAGTCTCCTGTATGCTTTAGTATCTGTGAATAATAGCTCTTATTCCTCTGAGTACCAGGATAAATATATATATTTCATGTATACATTTATATAAATAGAAACTAAATATTATACATTTCTATAAATATATGTATATAGTTATATAAATATATAAATACACATTTATATAAATATATAATGTATATTTATATTTCTATATTATATATAAAGTCTAAACCAGATATACTATGCTATCATAAGCAAAGCATATGTCCCACCATAAAATATTGGATTTAGTGGGGATCGCACCATAAATAATACTGAGGAGAAATATTTCTGTAAGGAAGAAATAATACTGGGGGGAAATAAACAATACAGGGGCAAGTTTGAGTAAGTTTCATAATAGTTTTTTTCTCCTTCTGAGAATCATATTTTTTTAAATATTTATTTATTTATTTATTTAAGGTACTTATTTTGTGGCACTGATACTTGTAAAGTTCATCTTCAAAAGAGTTCAGTATTCATGAACATTTTTCCCTCAGTATAAAAATGAATCACTCAGTGAATTAAAGAGGTGTCTTTTCGTGTAGGAAAAAAAATTGCTGGGAATTTGAAGTAATTTTTAGCTTTTCTATATATGTAGCAATACATTGTATAGTCATAAAATTATTAAGGCATTGTTGAGACCCACCCACGCAAGACTCACAGCTAATCTGAAATCCCAGAAGAGATCCAGACCCATCCACTTCAGACCCATATCTGTGTTGCGGCCGGCTCCACGTGGAAGCAACCCATGGAGCTACACCTCCTGGTAAGGGGCTCGACCACACCCTGACTTCCTGGTAAGGGGGCTCGGCCACACCCTGGCCGAGTCCAACATTGCTCCAAGGGTTTGCTTTTTATGTGCAGGGGAGATATCACGCTGGCCAGACTCAGAGTGGAGATTTGGGCCCTGCCCTTTCCTCTGCCTCCATGCCAGTTGCCCGGAAGAGAGACACCCACCCACGCCAGACCCACAGCTCCTTTGGCGTGAGGCCGCTCAGCGCATGCCAGATATTCTTAGAGAATGCTGATTTTAGGATAAGGTCCTTCCCAAGATCTTTCACATTTATACATTGTATACAGTTCTAGACAGGTACTAACTGATACCAGTAAGCCTAGCAAGAAGCCAGAGCAAACCACACATCATGCAGTCAGTCATTCTCAACATCTAGACTCCATAGTACCTCAGAGCTTCATCCAAGAGAAACCTGATCTTCCCCCCTTTAAGTTTCATCAGTAAATGCTCGAGATGAGAGCCTTCTACTGAGACTGTACCACCTACACAACAGAGTCTGGCAAGCTACCGATGTTTTATTTATTTGTTGTGCCAAAAACTAGTAACAATTATGGACCTCAGTTCCATGACCTGAAGAATGTTTGGGGCTCTTCCTGTCCCTGGAGCAAGCAGATGTCCTTGGGTTACACTTGTTTCTGACAGGACTTATGGTGATGTTACTAGTGCCCACTAAAGCAAATCGATGAACAATGAGAAGACAGTGACATTTATTTATTTGTTTATTTATTTAATATTTATTTATTTATTTATTTATTCATTCATTGATTTTTTTGCAGTTCATCAGGTTCGCTTTATAGAACTGGTATTGGCAACATACATGGAGCCCTGACTGCCACACATCCATCTTGCCTAGGATGTCTATTATTTTAGTGGTGATAGTATGTTGGGTTATTGGAGGAAGTATATGCAGAATCAAATCTTATCTGCATTATTTTTGCCTCCACATATGTTCACTTTGCTTTCATTGACACCCTTCAACAATTGATCAAATTATCCCTTATGTGTTTTAACTTGTTTGAAGGAGAGGAATTAACATTCGATAATTTATACAACATAAGAACTCTTTTAGAGATCTCCTTAATACAAAATATTAGATGCTTTGAACAAAATTTACATACTTATGATATTCAGTTCCACTAATAGTGTTTGTCATTTGGTGATTTTTTTTCAAAATTAATATAAAGCCTTTATACCCAGACTTGAAGCTCTGCTTTTTGCTATTTGAACTCGTTTCATGACTCCTGGCCTCTTGGCCCCTTTTTGATGTTTCTGGGCTTTTAGGCTGGGACCTGGGTAGGTCCACCGGAGAAGAGGGTCACACACCTAGTTTTGGGGATCGGGAGACAGTTGCTGCAAGCTGGAAGGGACAGAGATGTCCCGTTAGAGGGTCTACAGGCTCCAGGCCTCCTGGCCTGTAGTTATATTTTAATCTATCTACTTACTTAAATTTTTATACTTCAATTTTAAGTTAAAAACAAAAATATTTACCTAAATAAAAAATAATGTTATTGATACTCATAGAAAGAATATTTATACCAGAGGACTTACATACTATTGATCACTCAGCTTACCATTGGATACATATGAAGTAATTTTATGCACTTTAATTTACTATATCTGAAATAGTAATATTATGTATAACCTATAATCAAGTTGTATTCAACAAATCACATAGGAGAATGTAGCAAATTAGAACGACATTTTATACCTTCTAGTTTGAAATCAGAACAATAAATTCAGCTGTATCTAGGAATAGTGAAGACTGTGAGAGTGTAAAATATGAGTCTTTCTCATGTGTAACTAAATTTTATATAAAAACAAAAATTATTCTTATGCCAAGCAATAGTACTGTGGGGGCGCTCTTCTCTTGCATTCAGTGAACCCTGACTTAATCCATGACACCTTATAATGGTCTTGTGAGTTCCACCAGGAGTGATCCCTGAGTGCAGAGTCAGGAATGAGCCCTCAGCACTCCTGGATGTGCACCCCCCCATACACACACAAAAAAAAATCATTTGATGAAAAAGTAGAACTAAGCTTGATTTAAAAATTGTGAGACAGGTCTAAGTTTCATAAATTATTTTTTATCTTGGTAAGCTACTTAAATCATGATATTGTTCTTCCAAATTTTAAAATAGGAATTGTGCTGGTATTTATTTTATAAAGTAATTCACTGTATCACTGTATCACTGTCTTCCCGTTCATCTTCGATTTGCTCGAGCGGGCACCAGTAACATCTCCATATGACCTGTCTCATGCAAGTAGAGCCCAAGGGAACCTGCTTGCTCCAAGAACATAAAGAGCCTCAAACCATTCGATCAGTTCATGGGAATGAGGTCTATAATTGTTACTGGTATCTGGCATATCAAATACGACATGGGTAGCTGCCAGGCTCTGCCGTGCCGGTAGCATACTCTTGTAGTCATCTCAAAATCCAGTATTTATTGATGAACCGGCGTGGCCGCTTGCAGCCCGCGAGCTGAGCTATGATAGGCTGGTCTGCTGGGTGGAGTTCTGACGAGGAGGAAGTCCGGATGTGGAAAATGGAGGCCCTCATGGAGTGGGGGTTGTCTCCCTTGTTGTGAGGCTCTGCTGAGGTGGAGGCCAGGGCTAGAAACTGCCATCCTTCCCAGGCACCTCATCAGCGGCTGGGCACAGTGAGAGCCAGTGGCAGTTCTGCCCCATGTCTGTCTCTGGATCAGCATACCTGGTCGGATTAAAAAAAGACAGACATAAAGTAATTGTGAAATAAATTATTCAAATACAAACTTTGGCATGCATTGAATGCTGTGTCATTTTTATTGCAAAATAAAATTCATATAACATTTTTATTTACTATTTATGAATAAATATTAAATTATTTAATACAAAGTTTTAAATATATTATTCTGTTGAGCAAATCCATGAATGGGAAGCCAGTGATACAGTGATAACAGCGAATTTCATCCAAATGAAGAAATTAAGAATATAGATCATAATACAAAAGAAAATATTCAGAAGCAATAAAATACAATTTTGCGTAATGCTTTTGCAAGTATCTATAAAATCTATAAGCTATTTTAAAATTTCTATGTCTTGAGAATTAATTGGATAATTCTCAAAAAATTTGAGCAGAAAATGTCCTTTCATTCTTTGGATGGTGTATACTAATGGAGAAAAGCAAAACCTTTTGATTAGAAAATATATTTTTAAACTTTATTGCAAATATGGAAATTATAACAATAATTATTTAATCATTGGTTCTTCTCTCTTAAATTATTTACCAAGGACTCAATGTCTTATTTGTTGTACAAAAACTAATATATCTGAAACTCTGAAGTTTTTTAGCTGAAGAAATGTTACTGATCATTTCTTAATATGCAAATTTCAATACACCAAAACAATTACTCATCAAAATAGACAAACTATGGTTCATATTTATTTTGTTTTTGTTATTTTGTTTTTCTTTCATGTCACACTTGAAGTTCTTGAAGATTACTCCTATCTCATTGCTCAGAGATGACTCTAAACAGTGTGCAGAGGAGAGTATGCAGTAGCAGGATACTGAATACAGGTAAGCAGTAAGAAAAACAATCACTTCCTGCTATATTCTCCCTCAACCCACAACTTCATTTTAAATAAAGTTGCCAGCAATACCATTAGACTTATGAAAAGACAATTTGTAAAAAATGTAAAATATATTTTGCTGACCTGTGGGGAAGGAATCATTTCAATCCATATAGAGCTGAAAAGTGAGAAACTGGTGTGACTGTATCATAGTTTCAAATACCATCCATTATAACATATAAAGCATGAATAAACATATTAAGGCCAAGATGCATTAAGAGAATAATTCTATGTACTCTTCAACATTTCCCAAACTTTTTTTTACTATTATTTATGGGCAAAATCCAGATTCAGGGTGTTTTAGCTCCTAGTTCAGAATCACACATATATCCTAAGCAGGAAAATAATTAGAGCCTGATATGTTAATGAGATATTCCCAGAAATGACTAAAATGGAATTTTTGGTATATCTAATACTGAATAGATGTTTGCTAAAATTCCTTGAAAGAAAATGTGTGCTAGTACTTACAGGAAAATTCTCTGAAAAATATTGGCATTCCTTCCTTCTTCCTTTAGCCATGGATATCAAAGTATATAACAGTTCTATAACCCTCATTATAATAGGAGAAAATAGTTATTGGTCTTTAATGTAAATAAAATAATAAGCAATGAGATAACCAATTAAGAGAAAGTTTAAAATTTTCCTTATCAAACTTGTAAATTTTAAAATAAAAGATGCGCAGCTGTTCACATGACTGTAAACATGTGCGTGTGCAGTGCATAATACATATGTATGTAATTATTAAAGCACACTATTTTAATTAATAAAATTTCCCTTTAAATTTATGGCCAAAATGAAATACATAAGCCTAGTCTTGGAATCACACTAAGATATTTTAGAGCTGTCTTTAACTTTCGTTATGTTGAAAACTTTCAGAAACTATTTTTAGAGATCAAATGGGACAACTTTGAAAAGCTCAGCTTGATTAAGAACAGACAACACACATGTAGGGAATAAAAGGAATCACTCACTACTTTTTGTAAAATTCTTTAGGGACTTCACTCCAGGTAGAAAATGTGGGAAGAGAGTTACAAAGGATTTTAAACTTAGATGTTTGGAAAGGCTTTGACAAAATTCTTTACAGTCATGTAAGATCAGTGGAAAAGATCAATGAAACTAATAGTAAATTGGTTCACTATTCTGGATGATGATTTATGAAAAGGAAACAAAGACACTAGAAATAGGCTATTGTGGAACATGCCAATTTTTAAATACTCTGCTTTTCCATGAGTCAGAAATAAATTTCCACTTTGCAAAATGTTTATATTTTATTTGAAATACACTAAACTTACTTTTCCAAAAAATCAAATAAAATTAGTTTTCATAAAAATGTCATTGATAGCTAACAATTTTTCATAAGGTAATATGTGCATATATGTTCATATTTGATTCTTTTTTGTTTAAATATTGCAGATTTTCCCAAAATTTTTAAGGAAATCTTAAAGATATGTAAAAAATCAAATGGAATAAGAAGCAACTATTTCAACTACGTAGTAAACATAAACATAAGAATAATATATGGACTTTATAGAGATATAGCACAGTGAGCATTTTGTCTTCGTTAGTTGAAAAAAAGAGTCATTTGATTTAATAGGAATTGAGCAGTTAAGAACAAAGTCATGAGTATTCTAGACTCGCAGACATGGGGCAGAGCTGCTACTGGCTCTCCCTGTGACCAGCCGCTCATGAGGCGCCCGGAAGGGATGGTGGGTTCTAGCCCTGGCCCACCATCCCAGCAAAGCCTCGCAACAAGCCAGACGACCACCCACTCCATGAAGGCCTCCATTTTCCACATCCGGACTTCTCTCTCGTCAGACCTCCACCCAGCAGACCAGCCTATCAGTGCCGGGTCGCGCCGCAAAGCGGCCACGCGGTTCATCAATAAATGCTGGACTTAAGATGCCTACAAGAGTACGCTACCTGCACGGCAGAGCCTGGCAAGCTACCCGTGTTGTATTTGATATATATGCCAAATACCAGTAACAATTATAGACCTCATTCCCGAATGGATTGACGCTCTTTATGTTCCTGGAGCAAGCAGATGCCTTGGGCTCTACTAGCATGAGACAGGACATATGGAGATGTTACTGGGGCCCGCTCGAGCAAATCGATGATTAACGGGAAGACAGTGACAGTGATTCTAGTTTATCTTTTCAATAATTGTCTCTCAGTGAATACAGTATTTATTGGCATAGTAATATAATCTATGATCAGTAATTGGGATATAGAATATCTGTATTTAAGGAAGGTAAATATGAGCAGGGAAACATATGATGATCCATTGTTTGTTAATGAGTATTAAACAAAGCCATAGAGACCAGAATAAGATCCTGATATTCTAGGACAGCCATTTAAAGACTAGGATACCATTTGTCTCTTTAGCTTTTACTTTGCTAGGACAACCAATATGTTTATAATTTTCAGAGATTAAAATGTGTACATGTTTGAGCACTTTAGATGCCACAGTTTAACCAGCTTTGTATCTTTACTCTTTAAGATACTTACAATTTAAGCTAGTCATTTGTCTTTAAGCCAGGGTTTACGCTAAAAAAGATCTCTTTTGTGTAAACAATGATGGAGGGTGTGGTAGTTACAGGAGTCCTTTTGAATCTGAATTAATAACTTTTGGAATATTATTATAATCTCTACTATGATGTCAATGCTATCTAGATTGGGCATAATTCCTTTTATCTCTCACTGGTCTCAACGCCAGACAATTTCAATTTACAAGGAGACTACCACCCTGGCTGTGTTGAAACTACCATTAATCAACTCTGCCAGATAAAAACAAGGATCTTGCTAATCTTGCTAATTTGCTCTCAGGCAAATGAGCATGAACCTTTTAGCAAATAGAGGACAGGATTACCCTGGTGCAGAGTAGAAAAAAAAGAAGGACTTTAGGGAAGAGACTAGGCCCTGGCATTATCATTTGTTTAGACCTGAAACACAACCCACCCTGAAGAAAAAGTATCTGGTTTCTAAATATACAAAGGGACTGACTTGGGGTAGATCCATCCATTTTGGTGGGATACCTTCCCTGAGTACATGGTTGGAGGTCTGGCCAAGAGCTAGAGGTTAGGGCGATCCCATTATCTTGGATTGTAGTAGCAGAACTACCTTTATTATTGGTAATATTAAAGACTTTTGTAGCTGAGCTGAACTCTTGTTTTGTCATGCTGGTCCTGGAGATAAAAGGAATCTTGTTCCATTATTAATGGAAATCCCCACAGCTCCCCAATGGAGAAATCGCTATTCTCATACTTGAATATTCTCTCTGATTGTAGTATGAATAGATTAAATAAAAGCTACACAAATATAGTTCTAATTTATTTTGAAGATTTTTTCAATTACCACATTAGTTCCTAAAAGTTACTGCATTTATTCTAAAGAAATATATATGTATATGTATATATGCATATATTCATATACATGAAACTATATATATACATACATACATATATATGCATGCATATATATAGTTCATATATATATATGTGTATATACATACATACATATATATACATACATACATACATATATATATATGAACAATGTTCATGTTCATGTAAAAATGAACTAGTTCCAGAGGTCCCATTCACTCTCAATGAAACAAACATCTCTGAATGCAGCAGTTATGGGTACCTAGGTCGAGAAGTCAACATGATGAACGACCTAAAACCTGAGCTGCGCAGGAGGAAGAGAGCGGCATGGAACACCCTTGAGAGCATTGAAGAAATAGCTAAAACGACAAATAACCTCTGGCTCCTGGCACATCTCTTTGACTCCACCATTCTCCCTGCATTGACATAGGTCTTAGAGACCTGGACCCTATGAAAACAGGATAAGAACGCTATTTGGGTCTCCCAAAGAGGAATTGAAAGAGCTATGCTTGGAATATAATGCCTCACTCAAGTAAGAGAAGTAATCTGGAGTTCCGACCTCCATGGATGACCCAGAGTCAGGGGTGCTGCCTCGCTTGCCAAGGCATCGGATATCAGATGGGCTGAACAATAACGCCGATTTGGGATCGCTGAACTAGAGCCATTACTGACTGGATCCCACAGGACGTCAAAAGATCACGTGGCCGCCCACCTACAAGATGGTCAGAGTTCTTCCTCAAGACCCTGAATGAAAGATTTGAGGCTCTTCTTATTCCTGAAGCAACCAGATGCCACTGGGCTACACTGGCACATGATAGGGTCAAATGGAAACATTACTGACACCGCTTGAGCAAATAGACAAGTAACAGGATGTTAAGTGATCGAAGTGATATATATATGAAACTATCGAAAAGAAAAGTGGTACTCAAAGCAAGTTTTAGATTTCTATAATGGACCAGAACAAGGACAATATTTTATTACTGAAAAATTCACCACCCAAACATGTTAAGAATGTATATTAAGTTCAAACACGCATATGTTGAGTCTACAGAAATTAGAGCAAACAAAAATATTATTTATAAATGAAGTGTGAAGGTCTGAATCCAGTCATTATTATGGAAATGGCAAATAGAAGATACCAGATATAAGAGAACCAAATACAGTGACTAACAGTCCAGGTTGGCAATTGGACATAAATAACACATAGATCCCATAAACTTATATGAAATACTTAGAATATAATTAAAGACATTATGCATTATTGACTGGAAAATATAAAGAAAACATAGTAGCTGTCAAGAAAGGAACGTCAAATGAAAATTTTGCCAGAATTGTATAGTAGAAATAAAAATATAGACTGGGAGATGTGATTGAGCATTTCCAGTGAGTAACGAGTAAATGAGGCAAAAAGAGGTGCGAGTCTTTTCGTACAAATAAGAAGATGATTGATGAATTGCTCTACAAGTTGCAGCTAAGGTAATATTAAGGACTTTTCATCTATGCTGTAACATCTAGGAAGCATTTAGATGCAGAGAGGTACACTAAGCAGTGGAGGATGCATAGTACTTGAGAAGAAGAAAATGCATGATTCCTAGGAGCACAATGTTTTTATGTGTCCTATTTAATACCCAGAAGACTTATCAGAAAAGAGCCACAATCAATGTTGGCAGTAATTTAGACCCTCAGGGTCAGATCAAGCAGTTGTGACTGATTGCCTATATTAGTTCTAACACTGCAAATATGGGAACCAATTCTTCCTAGATTACGGTATCATGCTTATTATTTTAAATGCTGCTTTAAATCCATAAACTTAGTCAATAGCTATTTTCATAAGGAAAATGGTATACTACAAAATTTAACAGGAAAATTATAAGAATATGCATATAAAGTCCCAAGAGCTTGTTTCTGAAAATAAGCAGTTTTAACCATTTAGTGCAGTTAGAGCAATAATTATAGAGCATGCTTTAGTCTTAGCTAATATATTGGGTTTCCCTGCATCACAAGAGGTTCCTAAGTCCTGACAGTAGTGATCACTGAGCACAGAAACTGGAGTAAGCCATGAGCACAATCATGTGTTAAAAACATATAAAAGCTGTGCTGGAGTGATAGCACAGCAGGTAGGGTGTTTACTTTGCATATGGCCACTCGGGTTCGATTCCCCACATTACATATGCCCCCCCACTCCCTGAGCACTGCCGGGATGAATTCCTGAATGCAGAGCCAGGGATAACCCCCTTAGCAATACCAGGTGTGATCCAAAAATCAAAAAATACATGTATATGTATATATATGCACATAATTGTATTTAAACTGTTGTATATAATATAATTTTTATATTTATATTCATATATATTTAAAATATATATGCATTTCAGATTGAAAACTTTTTTCCCAAAGTATCTAAGGGGGATAATCCTAAAAAATAACTAAATATTCTAAGCTCAAAAAAAAAAGAAATAACACAAAAATGCAACAATTTGAAGAGTAGCCAATGAAAGACACAGGAAAGCCACCAGAAATAGGTTAGAGAATTTCTTTAAATAGTAGTGAAATTCTGAATTCAGAGAGATATTTGTGTTCAAATATCAGTGTTACTTCTATCTTTTGCCTTGTTTCTCAGTTTTCACATTAAAATATGTTAAAGTATTAATCCATTGAATATTTAAAAATAAACATTTTGTGTAGTGTGTTGGTATAAATTATCCCTAAAGCTTTCTGACATCTTCAAGAATTTTATAAATAGCATTATGTACACTCCATTGATTAACAGTTACTTATGTATGTTATAATTTTAACATGTTTGTAACCTATTCCCCAAAACCAATTTTTAGCTGCTAGGAAAGCCTATTTTGCATACTTTGTACCAAGTACTATACTAGGTAGTGGGAAATATAAGAATTTACACATATTTATATTTATTTGTTTAAAATCCTCCCCTCGAGGTGTGTGCAGGTGTGGCTACAGTGCCCGGTTGCATTGACAGGTGGCAGACAGGAGCCATGCTTGTCTACTCCCAAGGCTCCTGCCCTGTGGGCACAGGTTGGTTGACAGTCTGACATAGAAAAAGACTGGGGCCCCTGTGATGAACCCCAGAGCCAAGGCAGAGCCTTGCAAGCTACCGTGGTGTATTCAATATGCTAAAAAGAGTAACATTAATGGACCTCATTCCCAATGAAAGAAGACATTACTGGTGCCCGCTCGAGCAAATTGATGATAAATGGGAAGACAAGTAATACAAGTAAATATACTTAAGATATACATTTAATGTATTATATTAAATATAAATGTTTATATATTAAATTCATATAAGCATATTTATATATTTATATTGAAATGTTTTATATTAATATATAAATGTATATTAAATATATGTATATGTACATATGAGTATATTAGCTGTATAGAAATGAATATTTATATTGTATATATTAGCTATATAGAAATATATATTTATATGTGCATATCTATATTTCTGTTGGCATTCATTTATATTCCAGTGAAGATCAAAGCACCAATTAAACAGAAAAACAATAAAAACGTTAAGATATATCTGATACTAACAGACTTCATGGGCAGTTTTTTAATTACTATTAAACAGCAGTTTTAATTTGTTGAATACATGGGATTAGGACATTGTGGTTGGGTGGGATGTGATTTTGACATGTTGAGGTAGTGTCCAGGGAAGAAAACAAAAACCCAGACTTGTTTGTTGAATTCCCACTGGAGCAAGAGCCTGAGCAAAGTGAGAGAGTAAGTCAAATAGCTATATCTAAGTCAAGAACTTCCCAGGCAGAGGCAAGTATAGGAAGGTTCTGAGGCAGAGAAGTACTTATAAGATTAATAGAAGCAAGGAGGCTTTTTGCTGTGAAATAGGGATCAGGAGGTAAGACTGAGGCAGAAATACTGTATAAGTGCTTGTGAAGGAGGGAGACTAAAGTGAATTCATATAAAATTTTCAGACATCTTAAAAGGTCATAATCTTTCATGTAATCATGAGTCAGATAATTATCAAATAGTTTTTGTCATAAATATTTACCTACATATATACTATAGGTTAGATATTGTTAAATATACTGCATGTTTATTATACTGTTACTTTTCTAAGGATATATACATGCATATATATACATATATTTCAAATAATTATATAAACATTATTATAAAACTTTAGTTAAGTTGAATATTAACAATACTATTATCATAAAATATATGAAATGAAAAATCTATACTCTATAATTTTTATACAATTTATTGATTCTGTTTTCAAATATGATAATTTATTTTGCCTAAATTTTAATCAACATATTTCTTTTATTCATTGGCATAACGTTCTGAAATAAACAAATTTTGGTATTAATTTGTATTCCCATAATACCCTTGGCTGTTTCTTTTTTTAATTTGATTTCCCTTAGGGTAAAAGCACCAATCAGCAAACATGAATATCCTAATCCTTGTTGTACATAATTCTCATTTTAATCAATGTAATAGTTTTGTATAACTTATTTTTTGGTCTATTATTCAGATATGTTAAGTATGGGACAGCTTAATGGAAAATATCAGTTACTCTGACTTAGGAAGGTTTTTTAAAGTTACATTTATATATGAGCTATAGAATAGTGTCGGACAGTTGTGTACAATATGTAGGGCAGTTGCCTTGAATGATGCTAATTTATGTTCAATCCCTAGCACCTCATCTTGTCCCATTAGTGTGCCAGGTGTGATCCCTGAGTGCAGAAACAAGAGTAAGTTCAGGCCACCATGAGGTGTTGCTCAAAAAAAAAAAAAACAACCAATCAACAAATACAACAACAACAAAAGATGCAGCTAACTGAGATTACTATTGTGCTAATTTTAGATCATTTATGATAGTAAATGAATACATAGCAATGCAGTTGGGTGTATAATTCTAGAGTTTACCTGAAAGATGTATTAAAATATGTAGATTCATATCCCTGATGGTAGTGAAGAAAAGTACATTTTACTTGTGACTTTTTTTTTTTTTTGGCTTTTTGGGTCACACCGGCGATGCTCAGGGGTTACTCCTGGCTCTGCACTCAGTCAGGAATTACTCCTGGCGATGCTCTGGGGAACATATGGAATGCTGGGGATCGAACCCAGGCCAGCGCACAGGCCGGCCGTGTGCAAGGCAAACGCCCTACCAGCTGGGCTATCGCTCCAGCCCCTACTTGTGACTTTTGACCATTTGAATTTCTTCTTTGATGAAAGGCTACTGATTTAAAGGTTGTGTAGTAGGGCGTAAAGTAGAAAATAAAAAAGTAGAGATAAGAATTTCTTCTTTGAGAAAGTTTCTATTCATTTCTATTCCATTTACTTATTGGGTTAGATTGTTCTTGTAAAAATCTACCAGCTCTTTGTATATCTTTGATATTAACTCCTTATCAGATGGATATTGGGTAAGATATCAGAATTAGATATCATCTCACGACAAAAAAAGACTGTACACCTACAAAAGAATAAGAACAACCGCACAGGTGTGTGTGTGATCCTTGCGTCTCTGCGGGCATAATCAGCCCCCAGGAAAAGGCCAGAACCCTACACCCACATCCCAAAACTCAAAAGCGTGATCCTCTTACTACCTATCTTGCATAAAGTACCAGTGAAACTTTGTTCCTACATCTTTGCAACCCACCCAAACTATGCAAACAACCCAGACATCTGCTAACTGTACTATCTAGTCACCCAACAACTCACATTTGAAACCTACAATAGTCATAATGGTAAAGCAAGCAAAATTCCATCAAGCTCTGTGAGTGAAGTCACTAGTCCAGATGAGCCAAGCAATAACAATGAGTCATAAAACCTCTCTGATAAGGAATTTTGGAAAGAATTGTTAAGGATGCATAAGGAACTCAAAGAAGCAATGGAATGCAAAATCAATAAAATACAAGAGGACGTGAGAGAAGTAGGGAAAATGCAAATGGAAATGACAGATATTAAAAATGAGGTAAATGAAATGAAAAACACAGTGGAAGGCCATCATAACAGAATAATAGCTACTGAAAAAAGAATTAGTGATCTCGAAGACGAGTTCCAAAGATTCTCTAACAACACCAGAAGATAGAAAAAAAGACTCACAATTACCGAACAGACAACGAGAGATAATCAGGATGAAGCCAGAAGAAACAACATACGGATCATTGGGGTCCCAGAAGGGCAAGAAGAAAACCCTGATAAAGAAGAAACTGTCAAAGCCATAATTGCTGAGAAGTTCCCGGAACTAAAGAACACTTGCCTCAAGATCCAGGAGGGCCGTAGGATACCAGCTAAAAGAAACCCCAACAAGAATACTCTAAGAAACATCTTAATTAAAATGACAAAAACTGTAGATAGAGATAGAATACTGAAAGCAGCAAGATCAAAAAAAGGAAATCACATACAAAAGGAATATCCATAAGGTTTACAGCAGACTTCTCTGATGAAACACTCCGAGCCTGAAAACAATGGTGGGATATTGTGAAAAAGGCTCAATGAACTGCAGGCCTCACCAAAAATTCTTTACCCAGCCAGACTCACATTCAGATATGAAGGAAAGATACACAGATACATGGAAAAGCAACAGCTCAGGAACTTCATGGACTCAAAACCAACTTTAAAAGGACTGAAGGGTCTACTGTAATACGACCAAACCCAAAAGCACAACAAGCACAAACAGAAAGATGGCACAAAATCCGATGACAATAATCTCTCTCAATGTCAATGGTCTAAATGCACCAATTAAGAGACACAGAGTGACAAAATGGATCAAAAAAATTGTACCCAACATTCTGCTGTCTACAAGAAACGCATCTGACTAATCAGAACAAACACAGACTCAAAGTCAAAGGTTGGAAGACCATTCTCCACGCAAACAACTCCTCCAAAAAGGCTTGTGTGGCCATATTAGTATCAGATACTATAGACTTCAGGCTGAAAAAGGTTAGAAGGACAACGAAGACCATTTCTTATTACTTAAGTGGTATGTACACCAGGAAGAAATTACACTATTAAACATATATGCACCCAACGAGCGGCCAGCAAAATACATAAAACAACTGCTAAGAGACATCAAAGAAGACATTAACAGTAGCACAATAATAGTTGGAGACTTCAACACTGCTCTATCAACTAGGGATAGATCAACAAGTCTGAAACTCACCAAGGAAATATTGTCCCTAAAGGAAGAAATGGAAGAAAGAGAGCTAATGGATATATACAGGGCTTTTTATGCCAAAAAAAGCTGAATACACATTTTTATCTAGTGAACATGGAACATTCTCCAAGATAGACCACATGCTGAGTCACAAAGCATACCTCAATAAAATAAAAAAAAGATACAAAATTTGTCAGCTATCTTTTCAGACCATAATGCACTGAAAATGGAAGTTAACGGTACACAGAAACAGGGAGTCAAACCAAACACCTGGAAACTGAACAGCTCACTCCTAAACAACAAATGAGTCATAGAAGAAATCAAATAGTAAATCCAAAGATTTCTGGAAACAAATGAAAATGAAGACACCAACTATAAAAACTTGTGGGACACGGCAAAAGCCATGATAAGAGGGAAGTTTATAGCTCTGCAAGCATACATCAGGAAACAAGAAAGGTCCCACATAGATTCAGAGGCTAGGTAAGACAGAAATGGAACAGTGTGCTAACAATTGTTGAGGGGTACTAATGCCAACCTAGAACTGAGCATTAAATAGAGGCAAAAAGATACACATGACAACCCTTTAATGTATGCTCTGTAATCCATAGTCTGAGGGGGAGGAAAAGAGAAAGAGAGAGAAATGGAAAGAAATCAAGAACCTGCCATGGAGCAGGGCTGGGGGATGGGGGGGGGAACCGGGGACGTTGGTGGTGGGAGATGGGGCACTGGTGGCGGGATGGGTGCTGCAACACTGTTTGACCAAAACCCAAATATGAACTTTTTAATTGTATATCTTTGTAATTTTAAAACTAAAAAAAATTTAAAAAAAAAGGAAAGGTCCCACATAAATAACCTGACTACACAGCTGAAGACATTAGAAAAAGACCAACAAAAAGGAGCCCAACCCAGGCAGAGAAAAAGGAAATAATAAAACATAGAGAGGAAATCAATGAGTTGGAAACCAAAAAAAACAATACAAAAAGATTAATGAAACCAAGAACTGGTTCTTTGAAAAAAATAAACAAGATTGACAAACCATTGGCAAGACTTGTAAGGACAGGGAAAGAGAGAACCCAAATAGCAGAATCAGAAATAAAAATGGTGACATTTTAAAATGGTGTCAAATAATTGTGACATTATTTCCACAACAGAAACCACAGAATCCAAAAGATCATTAGAGATTACTTTGAGAGCCTGTAGGCTCTGAAACATGAGAATCTAGAAGAAATGGATAAATTCCTAAAGTCCTATAACCTCCCACTGCTAAACAAGAAGACCTCCAATACCTGAATAAGCTATCACCATCGAGGAAATAGAAACAGTAATTAAAAGTCTGCCCCAAACACAAAAGCCCAGGTCCAGACGGATTCACTAGTGAACTCTACCAAACCTTTTAAGGAGGACCTACTGCTAGTACTTTCCAAGCTTTTCCATGAAATAGAAGAAACAGAAACACTACCAAACAGCTTCTATTAGGCACATATCACCCTGATACCCAAAGCAGGGAGATACAACACAAAAGAAAGAAAACTACAGGCCAATATCCCTGATGAACACGGATGCTAAGATCTTCAACAAAATACTAGCAAACAGAATCCAAAGACTCATCAAGAAGATTATACACCATGACCAAGTAGGATTCATCCCGGGAATGCAAGGATGGTTCAACACTGTATGACCAAAACCCAAATAGGAACTTTTTAATTGTATACCTTTGTAATTGTAAAAATAAAAAAATAAAAAAAAAGAATAAGAACAACCAGTGCTGATGTGGATATAGAAAGAAAGGGACTCTCATTCATTGCTGGTGGGTTGCTGAGTGCTCTAGCATTTTGAAAAACAATATGGACATTCCTCTAAAAAGATAAGAATTTAGCTCCCCTTGACTCATCAATACAACTCCTGGGAATATACCCCAGAATGCAAAGAAAAAAAAAGACAGTAGGAATACCATTGCACTTCTTTGTTCATTGCAGCACTATTGACAGTAACTGGAATCTGGAAACAACCTGAGTACCAAATAACAGATGGCATAAAAATTATGGTGGATCTATGCAATGGAATAGTATACACTGTTAGGAAAAAAAGAAGCTATGAAATTTGCCTATAAATGAATGAATGTAGAAATTATTATGCTGAGTGAAATGAATTGTTTTCTAAAAAAGTTAATCTTTCTTTTCTTGCCAGACCTGGCATTGTTCAGGGCTTACTCCTGGTTCTGTGTTCTGTGATCACTTCTGGTGGGTCCAGAGTACCTTACACAGTGCTGGGAATTGAACATAAGTTGCCTGTGTCAATCATGAACTTCACACTCTCTGTGCTATTGTACTGCCCTTATATTTAGGAAATTTTGATGAAATATTTCATTGTAGTCACAATCCCAAAAACAGTCATTGTTCTTGGGAATGCCAATTGATCCAGTCCTTTAGTAAAATATATGGACATTTCTCCAAAAACTAGATATTGAGCTCCCATTTGACCCAGCAATACCACTTCTGGGAATATACCCTGGAGTCCCAAAAAACACACAGCAGAAACACTATCTGTACTTCTTTATTCATCACAGCTCTATTCATGATAGCCAAATCTGGAAACAGCCTAAGTGTCCGTGGAACAGAGGACTGGCTAAAGAAACTGTGGTACATCTACACCGTGGAATACTATGCAACTCTCAGAAAAGATGAAGTCATGAAATTTACCTGCAAATGGATGGACATGGAGACTATCATGCTGAATGCAATTAGCCAGAAGGAAAAGGACAAATATAGAATGACTGCATTCATTAATGGGATATGAATATATACTAGTGTTCTAAGAGTGGGAAATGGCAATGTGAAACTAGAAATCACCATCGAATATACACAAAGGGACTTACTAATAAATCCTAAATGCATATAGTGCAAACCACAATGCATAAAAGAAGAGAGAGATACAGAGACACAGAGAGAGAGAGAGAGAGAGTGAGACAGAGAGAAAGAGAAAGAAAAAGGTGCCTGCTATAGAGGCAGGCTGGGAGTGGAGTGGGAGGGAACGTGGGGACATTGGTGGTGGGAATGGGGCACTGGTGGATGGACGAGTTCTGGAACACTGTATGACTGACAATCAATTATGAACACTTTTGTAATTGTATATCTCATGGTGTTATAATACAATTAATAAGAAAAAAGGCTAGGCCAGTTGACATTTCCACCAGGAGTGAATAAGGGACCCCTTTCCTCTGAATTTACCCCCAACATTGGCCGCTATAGTTCTTGATGAGTTAGTTTCTTTGGTGTGAAGGAAAATCTCATCATTGCAATGATTCAAAATTCCCTTATGATTAGTATATTAAACATGTTTAAATATTAGGTAACATTTATTTCTTTTTGAGTAATTTCTGTTCAACCATTTTCTTAGTTTTTTTATGAGGTTGCATATTTTTCTTGTAATCTTGTACAAGTGCTTTGTTTATAATATTGGAAATGCCTAGAATTCAGAAAAACTAAACAGGTAAGGTACTATAGAAAGAAACCATAGCTACTATTTAAAGTAATAAAAGAAAACATGAGTAATAGGAACGCATCCCACCCCCTCATAGTTTGGAAGATTAATATTGTCAAAGTGACAATAATCCTCAAAGTTTTATACAAATTTAGCATAATACTTTTAAGTATACCTATGACATTGCTTTTCCCAAATTCCAATTTTACTACAAAGCAGTAGTAATTATAACAGCATGGTATTGAAATATTAACAAATTTTCAGGTCAATGGACTATAATTAAAAAATACAGAGCAAACCCTCATATATATGATCCATTAACTTTAGATAGAGCAAAAAGTAAGAAGTAGAGCAAAGAGGGCCTCTTCAATAAGAGGTGTTGGGAAAACTGGTCAGAAACAAGAAAAAGCACTTACTCAGAGCTCATTGTAACACCAGGCACAAAAGTGGTATCAATAACAAAAGTTGATTAATATAAATATATACATCATATTTTATATGTATACAATGGAAAAGTAACTTAAACAAACATATGGTAACTCCATCCCCTCCTCCAAAATAATTCCTTAATTAGCATAATAATAAATATTCAACCTGTTTTTATGTATACAATAAGAATACATTTATTTATGTTTTTCACCCTAAATAATTGACCTGAGTGTCTGTGCCCAGGAGGTATTCACATTTCTACCAAATTCCAGAAGGAAAGGAACTAAACTTAGGTTGCAGACAAACTTGCTTATGTTATTTTAATTTTATATCCATTTTATAGCATGTAATTGATTCCATTTCCTCCTCAGTATGATCTTTGCTAGAAATGTCAGTATAAATTTTTATCTCATACCAAGAAAATAGGTAAAAGCTAAAGGATGATATTGCATTGTTTAAACCTTTCTCCTATCTCTGGGTTTCATTTATTTCACCAAGATTTTTTGTTCCACTTGATGTGATCTCCTAAATTGTTATTTCATCATGAATTAAATACCCGTTTGAAAATAGAATTATTTGGAAGAAAGTGATATGCATATGTACTATTCCAGAACGTGAAAATTCCATTTTAGAGCTGCCTCATTGACACATGAATGTATTGGTTGTGCTAATTTCCTAGGAAAATTGTCATGCAGAATATAGGATATAATGAGTGATATTAAATTTAATATATTAAAATAAGAAACTTGCTAGGTTATATTTATTGCCTAAATATATCTGCCTAAATACTGTACTTTTATTATATTTTTTAAGTGAGATACAAATAAACTTTATTAACTTTTTGTTTAATGATAAGTTATAGTGCATTTGGGGGGTAATAAAATTAGGTATATAGTGAAAACAAAAACAATTATAATGCCATTTTACATTTTATTTACATCGTTGACATACTCATCCTGGTATTATTGTATGAATATACATATATTATGCATACATTTACATATGTATTTATAAAATATTTATATCTTCAACGATTTCTTTAATACCTATTGTTTATAATGCAAATGCCAGCATTTGGGGATTATGTATTAGCAATAAGATTGTGAGGTAATACTAATCTTCCCATATTGGTTTATGTTCCAATCACGTTTATACTTTCGTAAAGTCCAACACATCAGCTAGAAA
>JAJIBD010005270.1:0-18720 GCA_021461705.1 Cryptotis parvus
TGTTAAGAGGGAAGTTTATAGCCCTGCAAGCATTCATCAGGAAACAAGAAAGGGCCCACATAAATAACCTGACTACACAGCTGAAGACATTAGAAAAAAGACCAACAAAAGGAGCCCAACCCAGGCAGAAAAAAAGGAAATAATAAAACTTAGAGAGGAAATCAATGAGTTGGAAACCAAAAAACAATCCAAAAGATTAATGAAACCAAGAGCTGGTTTTTTGAAAAAATAAACAAGATTGACAAACCATTGGCAAGACTTGTAAGGACAGGGAAAGAGAGAACCCAAATAAACAGAATCAGAAATAAAAAGGGTGACATCACAACAGAAACCACAGAAATCCAAAAGATCATCAGAGATTACTTTGAGAGCCTGTATGCCGTGAAACATGAGAATCTAGAAGAAATGGATCAATTCCTGAAGTCCTATAACCTCCCACGGCTGAAACAAGAAGACCTCCAATACCTGAATAAACCCATCACCATCGAGGAAATAGAAACAGTAATTAAAAGTCTGCCCAAACACAAAAGCCCAGGTCCAGACGGATTCCCTAGTGAACTCTACCAAACCTTTAAGGAGGACCTACTGCCAGTCCTTTTCAAGCTCTTCCAGGAAATAGAAGAAACAGAAACACTCCCAAACAGCTTCTACGAGGCACATATCACCCTGATACCCAAAGCAGGGAGAGACAACACAAAGAAAGAAAACTACAGACCAATATCCCTGATGAACACGGATGCTAAGATCTTCAACAAAATACTAGCAAACAGAATCCAAAGACTCATCAAGAAGATTATACATCATGACCAAGTTGGATTCATCCCGGGAATGCAAGGATGGTTCAACATTCGCAAGTCAATCAACATAATACATCATATCAATAAAAGAAAAAATAAAAACCATATGATCCTTTCAATAGACGCAGAAAAAGCATTGGACAAGATCCAGCACCCGCTCATGATTAAAACGCTCCAGAAAATGGGAATTGAAGGGACTTTCCTCAAGATAGTTACAGCCATCTACCAAAAGCCCACAGCAAGCATCATTCTAAATGGGGAAAAGTTGAAAGCCTTCCCCTGAGATCAGGGACAAGACAAGGTTGCCCACTCTCACCTCTTTTATTCAATATAGTACTGGAAGTACTTGCTATAGCAATCAGAGAAGAAAAGGACATCAAGGGCATCCAGATAGGCAAGGAAGAGGTCAAGCTATCATTATTTGCAGATGACATGATATTATACCTAGAGAACCCTAAACTCTCTACCAAAAAACTCCTAGAAACAATAGACATATATAGTAGAGTGGCAGGATACAAAATCAACACCCAAAAAGTCAGTGGCTTTCCTATATACAAATAACGAAACAGAAGAAAGGGATATTAAGGAAACTATTCCATTCACAATTGTGCCACAGAAAATCAAATACCTAGGAATCAACTTACCCAAGTATGTAAAGGACCTGTACAAAGAAAACTACAAGACACTGCTCCAAGAGATAAAAGAGGACACAAGGAAATGGAAACATATTCCCTGTTCATGGATGGGGAGAATCAACATTGTCAAAATGGTAATACTCCCTAGAGCTCTGTACAGATTCAATGCAGTCCCTATAAGGATACCGATGACATTCTTCAAAGAAATTGACCAAACGCCTCCTGAAATTTGTATGGAACAATAAACCCCCCAAGGATAGCTAAAGCAATCCTCGGGAAAAAGAAGATGGGAGGCATCACCTTTCCCAACTTCAAACTGTACTACAAGGCAGTAGTAATTAAAACAGCAAGGTATTGGAATAAAAACAGACCTGTGGACCTATGGAATAGAATTGAGTATCCTGACACCCAACCTCAAACACATGATCATTTAATCTTTGATAAAGGTGCAATGAGTCTAAAATGGAGTAAGGAAAGCCTCTTCAACAAGTGGTGTTGGGAAAACTGGGCAGCAACATGTAAAAAATGAATTTGGACCTGTGTCTAACACCATGCACAAAAATCAGATCAAAATGGACTAAAGATCTGAATATCAGACTTGAATCCATAAAGTACATTGAAGAAAATATAGGAAAAACCCTCCACGACATTGAAGCTAAAGGCATCTTCAAAGGTGAAACATCACTAACAAAGCAACTAGAAGAAAAGATAAACATATGGGACTACATGAAACTGAAAAGCTTCTGCACCTCAAAAGAAACAGTGACTAAGATACAAAAGCAGTCCACAGAATGGGAAAGAATATTCACCCAATACCCATCTGATAAGGGGTTAATATCCAGGATATATCAGGCACTGGTAGAACTTTACAAGAAGAAAACAAACAACCCCATCAAAAAAATGGGGACAAGAAATGAACAGAAACTTCAGCAAGGGAAGAAATTCGAATGGCCAAAAAACATATGAAAAAATGCTCATCATCACTAGTCATCAGAGAGATGCAAATCAAAACAACAATGAGATACCACTTTACACCACAGAGACTGGCACATATTCAAAAGAGCAAGAACAACAAGTGCTGGCGTGGATGTGGGGAAAAGGGGACACTCATCCATTGTTGGTGGGAATGCCGGCTGGTACAGCCTTTCTGGAAAACAATATGGACTTTCCTCCAAAGACTAGAAATTGAACTCCCATTTGACCCAGCCATACCACTCCTGGGAATCTACTCTGGGAAACCAAAAAATACGCAGTGGAAACACCATCCCTACTTTTATGTTCATAGCAGCATTATTCACAATAGCCAGAATCTGGAAGCAACCAGAGTGCCCGAGAATCGATGACTGGATAAAGAAGCTTTGGTACATCTACACAATGGAATACTATGCAGCTGTTAGGAAAAATGAAGTTATAAAATTTGCCTATAAATGGATGGACATGGAGAAGATTATGTTGAGCGAAATTAGTCAGAAGGAGAGAGACAGATACAGAATGACTGCATTTATTTGCATGGCATAAATATATATGTACATATTATGATACCAATATCCAAGGTCAAGTGAAACATATATCAGGAGGTCTTGTCAAAGGTGGAGATTATCACAAACGTGTGGGAGTCAGAGTTTAGGTAAGACAGAAAATGGAACAGGATGCTAATAATAGTCGAGGGTACTAATGCCAACCTAGAACTGAGCATTAAATAGAGGCAAAAGGATACACATGACAACCTTTTAATGTATGTTCTGTAATCCATAGTCTGAAGGGAAGGAAAAGAGAAAGAGAGAGAAAAGGGAAAGAAATAAAGAACCTGCCATGGAGCAGGGCTGGGGAAGGGGGAGGGAACCGGGGATGTTGGTGGTGGGAGATGGGCACTGGTGGAGGGACGGGTGCTGAAACACTGTATGACCAAAACCCAAACATGAACTTTTTAATTGTATATCTTTTTATTTGTATATCTCACGGTGGTATAATAAAATACTTAAAAAAAAAAGTTTGTCCTTGATCAACTTAAAATATTAATAACTAGGGAGGGGAAAGAATTATATGCAAACCTTGGGGGCCTCCACATCTATTTACACATTCCTCTCTTTGCCAATCACACTCGAGCTAAGACTCATTGATGAAACACAGATTGTTTTAGATTTAAAACAATTTATATTTAAAACAGAATTGTTTTAAATATCTACTTTAGAAAGTTGTAAGACTGAAATAAGACACAAGAAGCACTTGGAATAGCATCTGACTAATGAAAACTATCCAATGGTTGTTAGCTGTTATTACATCAGACTCCTCATTCATTTACAGTGTTTAAGATGAAGCCCTACAAGCATCCTCAGACCACTGGGGTAGATTCCACAGGCCTTAGAATAACACCTGCACTTCAGCAGAAGATGGAATGGTTGTTTACCATGTTGCTCACTTTGCTGAAGGGAGATAGTTATAAATGAGCCGCCATTAGGCCATGCCTGTACTATGGGACACAGTGCACAGAACCAATGAGGAAGAGTTTTTTGCTGTGATAGGACTCGTGTCTTGCTAGTTAAACTCATATTATGTTCATCTCTATCCTGGAGGTGTCAATTTTTGGAAGAGATCCTTTTTCCTCTAGGACTTCCATGCAGGTGTAAAGCAGATTTGTCCTTTGAATTCATTTCCTGCTTACTTTTCTGGAAGATTGATTTGAGAACACTTCTGTCATTGGCATTTGGTAAAATTCTTTATTTTATATTTTATTTTTTGGTTTTTGAGCCATACCAGGCAATGATTAGGACTTACTCCTGGCTCTGTGTTCAAATATTACTCATGGCAGTGCTGAGGGGTCATATATGGTGCTGGAGATCAAACTCATGTTGGTCATATGGGAGACAAGTGCCCAGCCCACCGTACTACTATTGCTCCAGCCCCAAACATCTAGTAAAATTTTAGAATAGTGATACACTCTAATGTAATTGATATTTACTCTTCAATGGTTTGCAATACTTATCCTTCAATAGTCTGCGATACTTATTCTTCAGTTGTTTGATGGAACTTTTTCTTTCTTGGGCCCTCAATGGAATACAGGTTTCTACTATTACTCCCAAACAAAAGACGTATAAAGAATATTTAGCCTATTTTATGTACTAGCTTAATACTTGAATTCCTCTGCAAGTCACTTTTTTTGTTTTTTTTTATTAAAACACCGTGATCTTCAAAGTACAAAATTTTTCATAATACAGTAGTTAGAAAGACTCATCATCCAACACCAACTCCACCACCAGTGTGTTCCCACCACCAAAGGCCCTCATTTTCCCACCGCACCCCCATCCCCATGTCTGCTCCCTCAGCTGGCACTAATTATATTGACCATTACAACACATATATGGCAATAGTATTGATGAAGTCCTCATTCCGGAATGGATTGAGGCTCTTTATGTTCCTGGAGCAAGCAGATTCCCTTGGCTCTACTAGCATGAGACAGGACATATGGAGATATTACTAGGGCCCGCTCGAGCAAATCGATAATGAACGGGAAGACAGTGATACAGTGATACAGTGATTGATAAAGTCATGACCTTTTTTTCTGGTTTGTTATAAGCTAATCTGGCTGATTTCTGTTCTCGCATTGACCTTCTGAGTGTCTAGTTTGATATATCAAACAAATTTCTACTAGTTTGATATATCGCTCAGCCATGGGGAGAACCAGTAGCAGCTCTGCCCTGCGGTGTTTGTGTCTCTGGATCATGGCCGACAGCTCAGCAGCAGTTCATGGGTGGATCCACCGGGCCTCCCAGACAGGACAGAGATGGGGGAAAGGGACCCCAGCTCCATCTCCATGGAAACCTGGTGACTTTAGCCACCGAGACCTGCATATCCGGGCTTGAAATCAGCTTCTGTCTTGGGTGGGGCTCTGATGAACTGGGTGCAAGCCACTTTTTATTTAAAAGAAAACAGACAATCTACCATAGTTTATTATTATATACATTCCTGAATGCCACCAGTATAGAGATGATTTAACTAATAAAATGCATTTAATTTATGGAATATTCTATTTTTTTAAAAAATGAATTGCATTGATTTTCATTTTGAAGGGTGTTCAAGCACTTTTAGACAATTTCAAGCTGATTTGTAATCAGATTCAATTTTTGAAAACACACACATACAAATAAACAAAAGGACAACGTAAGTACATATATCTGTGTTCATATTCAATACGCTGGCTCATGAGGACAGGCAGATATTAACTGCAGACCAGGTGACAGTGCATGTTCCTTTTCTCTTTTGGGTCACACTCTGCAATGCTCAGAGGGTTACTCCTGGCTCTGCACTCAGGAATTACTCCTGGCAGTGCTCAGGGACCATATAGGGTTAGTCTCATGCAAGGCAAAAGCCCTAACCACTGTGCTATCACTATTGTGCCTTTAAGCAGTCACTCAAATTTACTCATTTCAAGGAACATGTTCAACTTCTCTATTTTTAAATCTACTCAATTGGATCTAAATGCAAAATTGTTCTAAACAAAACCCAAACAGAACTCTCCATTATACCTCCACTTCTAAATTTAAGATGTATTTGATAACTACCAATTTATTTGTACATTAGAACAGGGTATTTTGAGCACCCAACTGGTGCTCAGGGCCTAGACTCACCTCCAAGGACTCTCAGACAATCAAGCCTACAGCAAGGCAAAGATTAAAACATGGGATGCTGCAGGACCCAGGCAGTATGTAAGACCATGAGATGCAGGGATCAAATTGTTGTTGGCTTCATGAAAAGGATGCACCTTTACTTCTATATGCTCTCAAGGCCCTTTTATTTTTGCTTTTGGTTATTTTATCATTCATATGTAAGTGATATAAAAGTAACTATATGCTTTCTCCATAGATAACTTATTTTATTTATATCTTTTATGTTATCCATGTTCACAAATGACAAAATGGCAACATTTGGTACCAACAGTTGAGTAATGTTCCATTATGTCTATATACCACACTATGTTTATCTATTAACCTGTGAGTGGACATTTAGCATATTTCATACAATTATTGACTATTTCAAACAATGTTGTAATGAACATCACTTGATCACTTGACTTCCGTAGATCATCAATTACTCGAGCAGGCACCAGTAATATCTCAATATGTCCTGTCACATGCGAGATAGCCCAAGGGCATCTGCCCACTCCAGGAACATAAAGAGCCTCAACCCATTCCATAATTGTTACTGGTATTTGTCATGTCAAATACGACACAGGCAGCTTGCCAGGCTTTGCCGTGCAGGTGGGATAAAGTATAGCACATATGACCCCATAATAGTGACACAGAACCTTAGCAAAGGAGCAAGCCGAGTGGTAGTTCCCAAACCGTAATTAACCATCCACAGGCTTGCTATAATAGCAATATAACTTGCTTTACTCAATTACTCAATTAAATCAATTCACTTTATAAACTTTAAATACATATTTTAGGGATGTTGGGGGAGGCCACACCCTGTAGTACTCAGGGCTTACTCCTGGGTCTGCACTTGGGGATAAGTCCTGGCGGCTCAGGGAACCACATCAAGTGACAGGGTCAGGCGTGTGCAAAATAAGCACCTTACCCTCTGCATTATCTCTCTATCCCCAAAACATATACACTAGCATTTTTTAATTCATTAAGCTCATGAACAACTGGTAAAAACCATAGCTCAACTTTCACGTAACCTAGACTAAACTACTGATATCACCCCCAGATCTACTCTGCTGTCAGTTTCTATCTCAGTTGATGTTGACTCCATATCATAGTTTATGCATAATAAAAAAGCAAACTAAATATAAGTGGACTTCTAAGATCAATTGACAGATTGTCTTGTTTGTTGTCTTGTTGACCACATAAAAACTGTGGTCGAGCTGGAGTCAGGACCTAATGTCTTCCCCAGTTTTTCAACCATATGCTCCTTGAGGTTACCATTCTCATTTGCCCGGACCAGCTTTACAACTGGTCTCCCAGTTTTCAAGCCTGAGTCTCTTTAACTCAGCAGTCAAAATAATCTTGATTAAACACAAATTGGTTTAATCCCTCCTCTCCTCAGAACTGCCTGGCAGTTTACATACAACTTAGAAGTATCTAAATGCCTGTAATGTTGACCAGCCCCAGAGCCATCCCAACGTCCACAATCTGTGGCCACTTTGACCTGACTCTAATTACTCTTTCTCTGACAGCTCATTCTACCAGCCTCTTGCTAGTTCCTCAGTTTGGCCGGGCATGTGCTAAGAGTAGACGTCACATACTCCATGCTTCTCGCCTCAATGATGTTCCCTGGAGACCCACCTACAGAAGTGTCTCCCTCTCCTTGAAATCATCCCCAAATTGTCATTCGGTGGCCTGACTTTAAGCTGTGAATCTCTCTGTTCTCAATCCTCTTGACCCTGACTCCATTTTTTTCTTTTCCTATATCGATTTATTTTATTTTATTTTATTTTACCACCATGAGATATACAATTACAAAAATGTTCATAATTGGGTTTCAGTCATACCGTGTTCCAGCACCAATCCCTCCACCAGTGACCATTTCCCATTACTTTTTGTGCTCACACAGGCTAGGCAATTTATGTGTCGGGAACGCCGCGGGGTCCCCGACAGTGTCAGGACAGAGGTTGTCTTCTACCTCCGAGGACGCCGGGAGAACAGATGAAAACTCACGAGTCTGGTGCAGTTCCAAAAAGGCTTTTAATAGTACAAAAGCTCTTCCACAGCACTCCAATATAATGAACAAACTTTAGCTCTGGTCCAAACTTAGACCATACAAAAGAGCCTAAGTCTACCACCAAAGAGAGAGAGAGTATCTCACCCGATCTGAGTCCTACCCAGAAGAAGGAGCAACAAGGCCAAAAGCCAAAAGCCAAAAGAGCAGGAGCCAAAAGCTGAAGGCTGAGGAACCAAAAGGCAAAAGGTGAAGGGGCCTCAAGTCAGCCCCTTATATACACCAAAGTAATCCAATCGGGAGGTTGTCATGTCAACAAAGAACCCTAAACAGAGTGTAGTGCCACACCTTATTGCAGGTATAAACAAAGGTTAAGCAAAGGACTAATCCCAAGATTATCTCTTATGTAAAACACTGGAGAGAGAGAGGGCTGATATAAAGTAATACATCTTAACTTCATGAGCTTCATGTAATCTAGATGGTACCCACAAGGTCCTTCTTATTATTATCTGCACCAGGGTGATTCTGAGTATCTTGTTCTCGTGTACTGAAAGGGTCAGTCTTGCCTGCTTAGAGCAAACTAGTATGATCCTTCCTATAGTCTTCCTGTAGTCTCAACGTAGCCAGGGTGGTAGTCTCCTGGTAAATTCTAACTGTCCCACGTTGGGTGCAGTGGGTATAAAGAAGAGCTGTGCCCAATCTAGAAAACATAGAAGTCTTAGTAGATGTATAAGTCAGAAGTTATTCAATCAAGGTGACTTCTGTAACTGCCACACCCTCTAGCAGTGTTTACATAAAAGAGAGGTCTCATTAGAATGAACCTTGGCTTAAATAAGATTAAGCTGGGTGTGGGCAAAACAACAAAGCTCCCAGATTAGCTAAATCTGTCCTCCAACATTTATGTATCCATCTTGCCAAATATTTGTTTGTTTGTTGTTCCTACCTCCCTCTGGACTACAATCCCACAAAAATTGCAGCTCTCTGCTTGGCTCACAGCTACAGCCCAAACACTTAAAACCATACCTCACATGCAGCCTTCCTGGGTTTCTTCTCTGCTTGAATTGAACAGAGTAGTTCAGGTGCTCTGCTTTGCGCTGCCTCCCACATCAGTCAGAAGGGTCACCACCACCACCTGGTAATGAGCATAGATGTGCATATTATCTCTTCAAATTTCCAAAAAGTAAAGGGGGTTGTATTGGTTGAAGAGAGTCAATTGTATGATGGTAAGTGGAAACAAAACTTTTGTTGTGATTGTAACAATGTATAGAGACACTGAATTATAATGCTGTGTGTCTGGAATCTAGACCGTGTTTTATCTGTAGAATAATATGTCAACAAAAAAACACTTATTCTTAAACTCAGGACAGTGGGTAAGGCACTTGCCTTGTGCACAGCTAATTTGGGTTCTATCCCCAGCATCCCAAATGGTTCCCCAAACACCACCAGAAGTAATTCCTGAGCACAGAGTCAGGAGTAACCCCTCAGAATCACCAGGTGTGGCACATCACCCCCAAATTTAGTTTTCTTAATCACATGAGATGGTGATTTCCTTCTTATTTTTTCCCACAGTTTTCTTCCCCACCCAGCAGTGCTCAGGGCTTACTCCTGGCACTGCACTCAGGAATTACTCCTGGCAGTGATCAGGGAACTAGACGAGATTCCGGGAACCAAACCTCCTGAGTTGACCACAAGCAAGGCAAATGCTCTACCGGTGCACTGTACTATCGTTCCAGTTCCTGGTACAGTGTCTATGTATGTGTTTCTGATTCTTAAAAGTTTTGTGACCTGATCTGATGTCCTGTGACATATTTACAGCTCCCAACTGACACTCACAGTCTATAGCCTGAACTTTGCCTTGCATACTCAGTCTGTGTCAATCAAAGACTTTTTAGCATCTGACCTTGACTCCACTCAGGTCCCTGCTGAATGAATTAAGTACTGAACTGAATTTTCTCTCCTTGTTAAGTTGAATCCATGTCAATGTTTAATCCGATCATGCACCTTAGTTCATTATTCTTCTCCTGAGCAAGTCAAATCTCTCCTTTATGGGGAGTCTCTCCTTCAGAGTATCTAAATTGATGCTACTCCTCCAATCTTAAATCTGAGTATTTCACAGAACAAATGGTCAAGTCTGCAAGTACCCAGACTTCTGAATTGTCATTCTCCTTTGTGAGTCCATCAAAGTGGCTCTGCCAAGGGGTACTCTTTGCATTTCTGTGTTTTGTCTTCTTTGGGTACCTTGGCTTCCATGTTGGTATAGTGCTATGTAGTTTCTCTTGCAGCTACATCGATTAATCTAAGTAAGTACTGGCTTTTGAGAGTTAAACATAAATACTACATGCAGAAATCCAGTTGGATTTCTAATGGTGGGCAGGCTTACTTTCTGCCTGGCCTCCTTTCTGTGGCCTCTGACCTGAACTCAAATACAGGCAGTTCTTGGATCATGGCCTATAACATAGCATGGGAACCTCAGGGGGCAATTGATAAAGGACCCAAAACATGACTATCTTATCAGAAAATTGAAGATAAACTTCACATGTTTTTAAGTCATTCTTCGTTCAGATTATTTGTCACAGGCAGATAAACTAGTCCTAACCAATGTTTTGGCAGGAGGAGGTTGTTGGATTACAGCCATTCCAGTGCTCCTGGAGGCACAGAATATGCCACTGGGCACCCCAATCCTCTGTGATTAACTTTAGCCTCTCCTTTAAGGTTAACAGATAGGGGAGTCCTTCTTCCCCTATCTGTTAGCCACAAATATCTCCTAATCAGGCACAGACTTATAAAATTAAGCCTTCTAATGGCTTTGGATTTTGTGTAGGTAAGTGAAATAGTGCTTTATCTCTTTCCTTTATGTCCTCTTCATAGTTATATTTTAGAGCAATGTCTATTTTTTGTATAGACACAGGAAGACAATCCTATGCTTTTGTAATATAGGAGTACCTGATTCTGAAAAATTTACTCCTGAGCATTCATCATATTTACCTGACTTAAACTAAAGTTGCCCTCAGATTGATCTTAGTTCCTTACACCCCAAAAGTAGCATCCCATTGGGGGACTTGGATGGATCCAGGGCAAAGCCATAAGTGAGCTATACTGACTTCAACATGGGACAGCTTAAATGCCATAAGAATAAGTTAAGGGCAGGTCATGTAAGAAAAGTGCCTTCCATAGAGGCAGGCTGGGGAAGAAGGGAATGAATCTGGGGACAGTGGTGGTGGGAAATATGCATTGGTGGGGATGGGTACTTGAACACTGTATAACTAAAATTTAATCATAAACAATTTTGTAATTGTATATCTCAAGGTGATATAAAAAATTTTAAATGAACTTAGACCTTCTAACACCATGCACAATTCAGATAAAAATGGATCAAAGCTCTCAACATCAGACATGAATCTATAAGGTACCTAGAAGAAAACATAGGAAAAACGCTTTATGACATCAAATCTAAAGGCACCTTCAAAGACAAAACACCACTGACAAAGCAAGTGGAATCAAATATAAACAAGTGGGATTATATAAAACTGAAAAGCTTCTGCACCTCAAAAGACATGGTGACCATGATACAGAGACAGCCCACACACTGGGAAAGAATATTCACTCAATACCCATCTGATATAGGGCTACTATCCAGTATATATCATGTCATTGGTAGAACTTTACAAGAAAAAAACAGTCAATCCCATCAAAAATTGGGGAGAAGAAATGAACAGAAACTTCCAAAAAAGAAGAAATTTGGATGGCCAAAAGACAAATGAAAAAGTACTTTTCATCATTAATCATCAGGAAGGTACAAATCAAAACAATAATGTAGTATCATTTCATGCCACAGAGACTGGCACACATCCAAAAGGGCAAGAACAACCAGTGCTGGCATGGATGTGGGGTGAAAGGGACTCTCATCCATTGTTGGTGGGAGTGCTGACTGGTCCAGCCCTTTCGGAAAACAATATGGACAAATCTCAAAAAAACAAGATATTGAGTTCCCATTTGACCTAATATACCCTGGAAACACAAAAACACACAGAAGAAACACTATCTGCACTTTGATATTCATTGCAGCACTATTCAAAATAGGCAGAATCTGGAAACAACCTAAATGCCCAAGAACATAAGACTAGCTAAAGAAACTCTAGTACAACTACATAATCGAATACTATACAGCTGTCAGAAAAGATGAAGTGCCTTCAAAAGACACTTTTGAAGTGTCTTTAGATTTGATGTCATAAAGCGCTTTTCCTATGTTTTCTTCTAGGTACCTTATAGATTCATGTCTGATGTTGAGAGCTTTGATCCATTTTTATCTGAATTTTGCATGGTGTTAGAAGGTCTAAGTTCATTTAAAAAAAGGGAAAAGGAAAAGTGCCTGCTATAGAGGCATTCTGGGGAGGGGGAGAGAACATGGGACATTGGTGGTGGAAATGGGGCACTGGTAGAGGGCGGGTGCTGAAACAATCTATGACTGAAACCCAATCATGAACATCTTTGTAGTTGCATCTCACATTGGTATAATAAAAATTTTTAATTAAAAATGTAAAAAATTAAAAACAAAGAAAAAAATAAAAATTTTAAAAGAGCAAATCATGGAACAAACTCTATTATGACCTAAAATAAGCAAATATTAAGGACACTGTTGCGGTTAGGAAAACCTAACTTGGCCTGAGGCATAGTCTGGGAAATATAGCAAGATGTCCCCAGGAAAAGCCACACTTTGTCATGAGTCAAGAGAGATCATTTTAAACTTATCCAGGGTGTAGATAGATGTATACATATGGGGTCAGAGCTATAGTACAGTGGGTAGGGCTTTTGCCTTGTATGTGGCTGACCAGGATTCGATCCCAAGTATCCCATATGGTGGTCCCTGCGCACCACCAGAAGTAATTCCTGAGTGCAAAGCCAAGAGTAACCCCTGAGCATTGCAAGATGTGACCCTAAAAGCAAAAAATATATAAATAAAAATGCAATAAGAGTTGACAGAAATGGTTGAAGAACTAGTGTTGCCTTAATTTTGTAGACAAAAACAAAATCAAGGAAGCAGATACATAGCCAGGAGTCATCCCTGAGGACAGAGACAAGAGCACCACTGTATGTTTCACTACCACCCCAAAAATAAAAAGCTTAGAAAAAAATTGATGTATTATGGGACAGAAATGCCTATAAGTGTTTTTTAAAGACTTCAATGATTTCTCTAAACTATTACTCAGTATTAAAGGGTAGAACAGTGGTCTTCAAACACAGTCCACAGACTAGTGTTGTTTGCATGTATAGACAGGATGAAAATCACTGCTCTACCACTTTGGTTCCAACTGCTGGTCTATAGACCAATGTTTAAGGTAGGGTTTAGTTGGCAAGAGTGAAAAGGTAAAGAACCCTAATCTAACAGCACATGACTTGCACACAGTTTATAACAGAGACTTTTTCTTTTTTGCTTTGATGGCACCAACTGTCTGTGAAATCACCCTAACTATATCCTCCTGTGACTAGAATGGAGACTGGGTCTGTCCCAACATTCAAACCCACAGTTTCTTTGATTTCTCCCTTCTTCGCTGTACCTATGTACCTGTCTGGAAGAATAAGAATCTACAGATCATGATTGGAACATGTTCCCACAGTGGAACATGAGAGCATCAACTAAAAACACTGTCAGGAAGAGAGGGAGATTGACATCTCCTTTCCTTAGCTTAGATATTAGCATACTCTTAGCAGTCCTGATTTTGTAGTACTCCCCAACAGTCCTTTGTGCCTCTACTTTGGATTGCCAATCACCTCATTAGTAGCAGTTATGTTGACATAGGGAATAATAGATACCTCCCCATTTAAGTACGCGTCCTTGAATTATAGCCTATAGAGTTAGGTATAAGCCCCATACTGCAAGTTGAAAACAGATTAACTTAACACACAGTAGTGAATATACAACATTAACATGTTAATATACCACTTTAAACAAAATGAGGAAGCAAGGAATCTGTTGTTGATGTTGTTACTGGTGAGGCTGGGTCCTGAGCTAGTAGAGCACCCACAAAGAAGGTCAAGTAGAGCATCCACAAAGAAGCCCCTAAGAGCCACTTCCGGGAATTGCTCCAGTTTATTAGGTTGTACAGGGATATTTAAACTGGAGGGGGCAAATAGAGTAGGGTATAAACTCTGTGTTGGCCAATCAAGTAATGGGGTTAAAACAGGGTGTGTGCTTCTGTACAGTGTGTGTGCTTAATGTATTTAGCTGCCATGTCTGTCAATATGCTGCTAGTATGTATTAAACAATTAAGTTTACTTCTTATTAATATTTGCAGTTATTTGTATAAACACAGTAAGAAATATAGATTCCAAAACTTTAATTGTCTAAACTCCATGGGCAAAGGTTAGAGCCTGGTGGGTTTATACCATAAATCTCAGACTAAGTCCTCAAACCAGTTTAGCTTTTTCTACCCTGTTGGGGGCCTGTCTTTTACAGCCATACTTTATGATTTCTAGACTGTCTCATATCAAAGCCAGGGTAATTTTCCTGCTTGCTCAGGGTCCATCCAGAGATCCCTCAGCAGTACCGAGCCTTTTGGAGTGTTAGGAGCTAGGCAATGGAAGCTTGAATCAAGTAATTTTGTTCAACACCCAGGAGTAGATATGTTACAGAGTCAGTTAACTCCCAAATATTAGGAGCAGATCATTAACAGTCTGTGTTTAAGCAAAGAACATTGTTCAATAGTAAACTATGAAAATGCTATAGGCTAATTATAGAAATAATTCACTATGGATACAAAATCCAATTGTATTCAATGATGAAACCTAAAACACTTGGGGTTAGTATCCAAGAATAGGAGACTTATAATCAGGAAAGGGAGTTTTTTAAAGGTTAAAAGAGAAACAATGAGGTCAAAACTACCACAAATGTGTGGGAGCAGAGGTTAGATAAGACAGAGAAAGGAACAGTGGACCAATGATTGTCGAAAGTCTATTACAATCGACAACATGTAAGAGAGGGAAGAGAGAAAGAGAGAGAGAGAAAGAAAGAGAGAAAAGAGATGGAGAACCTGCCATGGAGGCAGGCTAGGGAGGGGGGGAGGTTATCAGGGACATTGGTGGTGGGAAATGGGCACTGGTGGAGGGATGGGTGCTGGAACACTGTATAGCTTTAAACCCAAACATGAACATTTTTGTAATTGTCAAAAATAAATAAAAAATTAAAAAATTAAAAAAGAAGTAGAATAGTCAAACTAAAGGATATGATAGAGGAGCTGAGCCGTAAACAGAAGCAGTAGTAGACTCAGTGGGCTGGAAAGTGATAGTGGAAAACAGTACCACTGAAGAGCAGATAAAAGAACTGTGAAAGTGTGAGTATATTCTTATGATAAGACATAAGAGGAATAACATCTGAGTTACTTTACCTCAAAAGAGAGGGAAAAAACCCTGAGGACATCCCTAATTTGACAAGGGACCTAAACATTGAAATATAAGAGGCTCAGTGGACAGAGCACCTGCTTTGTGTGTAAGAAGTCCAGGTTCCATCCCAGGATTCACATGGTCCCCTGAGCATCAAGCTAAGAGAAGCCTTGTGTGTTGCTGGATATTGCCCCAAGACAAAAGATAAATGCAAAATGCTCAAACAGTCCCCAAACAAAAACAAACACACAACCAAGGCATAGTATAGTCAGAGTGTTAAAAACTAAAGCAGAGAAATGACAGTGAGACTGAGATAGAGGGTTATTGACTCTCTAGGGGTGGGTGGGAAGCAGTAGATGACAATATGGTTATAAACATGTTATCTCAATAGAAATAGTGGAAAACATTTCTACAGTTAGAATTTATATTCTTAAACTTAAAAGTGCTTATTTTTGTTAGTATATACAGATGATTTATAATGATACATGCATGAAACATATAATGCCATGGGATAATACAGGAGGGGTAACATTTACCTTGCATGTGACTGTGACAACACCTGAGCACCGCCAGGGGATGCCCGAGCACACAGTCAGGAAGAGTCTGAGCACTGATAGGTGTTGCCCAACACCTCTTCCACCAAAAGTTGTAATGCAATGTTATTTCAATAAAGATATTTTTCACAAACCTAAATAGAAGACCAAAATACTACAAGCTTCTAGAGATAAACTACATGTATATAAAACCCCATAGATCTGCCACAAAGTATTTTTAGAGAAACAGTACAAGAAACATGAAAGGAAAGGCACAAGGCACTCAGATTTTGAAAGAAAAGGATTTTCAACTGAGAAGATGCTGTCCAGCCATATCCTGATTTAGAACAGAAGGCAAGAGAAAGAGCTTCTTACAGATAAAAATTAAAGTGCTTCATTACTGCCAAACTGGCCTAGCAAGAAACATTAGAGGTTATTCATAAAGCAAAAAGCAATTTCACATTGAAGTAGTAAAACACCAAAATGATACAAAAGGGAGGGTAAAAAAGTAATATTATGGCCCCTAAAATGATGTAAAATAAATCCACCTAATAGGCTGTAAGTGTAGAGTTTTACATATAAGCCACAGGACAATGTTAAAATTAAATCTATAAAAGAACATAAAAACATGAAAGGGGCCAGAAAGATAGTACTGTGGGTAAGGTGCTTGTCTTGCATGTGGTCAACCTCCCTGGCATCCTCTGTGGTTCCCTGAGTCTGCTAGAAGAGATCCCTGAGCACAGAATCTGGAGTAACTTCTCAGTACAACAGGATATAGCCCAAAAGGGGAGGGGGCAGAGAGAGAGAGACAGAGAGACAGAGAGACAGAGAGAGGGAACTTAATGTATACAAAAAGAATAATTATTAAAAGTCCAAGAGAATAAGATAATTAAAAAAGCAAAAGAGCAATCTCGGCTGGACGACTTCTGCCCCGACACCCTGCAGCTCCCCTCTCTCCCCACCAGGTGTGTTCCAGCAGCGGGCATTCCCCGAGGCACTCAGTTCCAGGTTAAAGGGCTGGAACTTTGAGAAGGGGACTAAGCCACACCCAGCTTCTTCCTATCTTTTGCTGGACGACTTCCGCCCCAACACCTGCAGCTCCCCACTCTCCCCACCAGGTGCGTTCTGCGGTGGGCACTCCCTGAGGCACTCAGTTCCAGGTTAAAGGGCTGGAACTTGGAGAAGGGGACCAAGCCACACCTAGCTTCTTCAGATCTTCTGCCAGACTACTTCCACCCCAACCCACTGACTCCAGAACCACCCACCGACACCCCAAAATTCAAAACCGCATAGACGCTAGTGTGTCCACAAGAAGTAATATCTATCTACCAGAGATCCACTGAGCATTTGCCCCTACATTCTCTGCTATACAATCCCAAACTGCAAAAGTAATTCAGGCACCTACTAACTCTATTGACTAGTCACCCAGAACACACATTTTCAACCTACTATAGTCATTATGGTAAAGCAACACAGAATTCCTTCCAGCTCTATGATTGAAGTCACTAATACAGATGAGTAAGCAATAATAATGAACTATATAACCTCTCTGAAAAAAATTTCGGAAGAACTGTTAAAGATTCACAAGGAAATCAAAGAAACAATGGAATACAAAGTCAATAAAATACAGGAGGACATGAGAGCAGAATTGAGTAAATTTCAGACCAAAGTACAAGCAGAAATGACAGATATAAAAAATGAGGTAAGTGAACTGAAAAACATAGTGGAAGGCCTCCAAAGCAGAGTAACAGCTACTGAAGAAAGAATTAGTGATCTCTAAGATGAGGTTCAGAGATTCTGCACACAACAACAGAAGATGGAAAAAAGACTCACAATCAATGAACAGACTACCAGAGAAAATCAGGATGAAGCCAAAAGGAACAACATATGCATCATTGGGGTCCCAGAAGGGCAAAAGAAAAACCCTGATGAAGAAGAAACTGTCAAAGCCATCATCGCTGAGAAGTTCCCTGAACTGAAGAAATCATGCTCTCAGATACAGAAGGCCCGTAGGATACCAGCTAAAAGAAATCCCAATAGAATACTCCAAGACACATCCTTATTAAAATGACAAAAATGATAAACAGAGATAGAATACTGAAAGCAGCAAGATCAAAGAAGGAAATCACATACAAAGGAGCATCCCTGAGATTTACAGCAGACTTCTCAGATGAAACACTCCAAGCCCAAAACCAATGGTGGGATATTGTGAAAAGACTCAATGAACTGCAGGCCTCACCAAGAATTCTTTACCCAGCTAGACATACTTTCAGATGTGAAGGAAAGATACACAACTTCATGGATAAACAACAACTCAGGAAATTCATAGACTCAAAACCAACTTTAAAAGAAGGATTGAAGGGTCTATTTTAAAATAAGACAACCCAAAACCACAACAAGTTTAAACAGAAAGATGGCACAAAATCCAATGACAATAATCTCTCTCAATGTCAACGGTCTAAATGCACCAATTAAGAGACACAGAGAGGCAAAATGGATTAAAAAACTGAATCCAATATTATGCTGCCTACAAGAAACACATCTGAATAATCAGAGCAAACACAGACTCAAAGTCAAAGGACGGAAGACCATTCTCCAAGCAAACAACACCTCCAAAAAGGTGGGTGTGGCCATACTCGTATCTGACAATATAGACTTCGGCTGAAAAAGGTTAAAAGGGACAATGAAGGTCATTTCTTAATAATTAAGAGTATGTGGGGC